>APFE031089982.1:20980-33833 GCA_000404065.3 Pinus taeda | reverse complement strand
GGGAGGGAGAAGAGAGAGAGAGAGAGAGAGAGAGAGAGAGAGAGAGAGAGAGAGTTGAGGTGGGGAGATAGGGGGAGGTGGGAGATAAAGAGAGAGAGAGGCAGGAAGAGAGAAAGGATGTGAGAGAGAAGGAGAGAGGAAGGGAGAGAGACATGAAGTTAAAAATAAAGACACATAGATAGAAAGGTGGATAGAGTGATAGGAAGAGAGTGATGGGGGGAGAGAAATGGATAGAGAGGAAGGACGAGAGAGAGGAGGAGAGAGGGAGGGAGAGAGGAGGAGAGAGGGAGGGGAAAATAGATGGAGTTGGAAGGGGAGAAAGGGAGGGAAGAAGAAAGACAAAGAGAGATAAGTGGGGAAATATATAGAGTGAGCAACAAGGGAGAGATGTAGAGACACAGAGAGAGAGAGAGAGTGGCAAGGGAGAGATGTAGTGTGTGTTTATGTGTTTAGGAGTGAGATAGAGAGACAAAGAAGGAGAGACGGAGGAAGATATAGATAAGGATGGAGGGCGGAGAGAGGGAAGAATATTTCTTACACTAGGTTCATTGATTTTAGTGTAGATGTTAAGTTTTAATGATATTTGATTGCTTGTACTAGATGCATAGGTTTTAGTGTGCATGTTTATTTCTAATCCTATTTGTTTTCTTGCACTATATGCATTTATTTTAGTGTGGATTTTTTCTAATTCTATTTGAATGCTTGCACTAGATGCCTTGATTTCATTGTCAATGGTGATTTATAATCCTATTTGATTGTTTGCACTAGATGCACTGATTTCAAAGTACATGTTGATTTCTATTGATATTTTATTTCTTGCACTAAATGCATTGATTTCATTGTATATGGTGATTTATAATCCTATTTGATTGTTTTCACTAGATGCAATAGTTTCAATGCAGATGTTCATTTCTATTAATATTTGATTGCTTGCACTAGATGCATTAAATTTCAGTGTAGACGTTGATTTATAGTTATATTTGATTGCTTGCACTAGATGTATTTATTTCAATGTAGTTTATTTTTTATTATATTTAATTCCTTGCACTAGATGCATTGATTTTTCTGTAGATGTTCATTTCGAATCCAATTTGACTGTTTGCATTAGATGCATTGATTTCAGTGTAGATGTTTTTTCTAATCATATTTGATTTCTTGCATTATATGCATTGAGCTAAGTGTAGATGTTGATTTCAGATTTGATGTAACTGGATGTATGATGCTACATTAATTTTAAAGTGATTGGATTAACAGTGTGACTAGTTTTAGTGTAAGCACAAAAATAATATTGACAATGTGCATTGATTTTTTTGTTATATTAATTCAGCCTATTAATATTGGAGAGAAAGATAGAAAAGGTAAGATGTTTACTACAATAGCTTGAGTTAAAGATTTGAATGGTTTATGATTCAATTGCACTTTTCATATAATCGATATGAAAACATGGAAAAACTAACCAGAGTGACAATAAGAATAGTAGAAGAAAATATTTGAGATTGATCAAGGAAAGCAACATAGACTAAACTAAAGAAGATAATTATATGTTCATTTCAAGCAAAGAAAACGTAATGTGACTTTCAAAGTATGAAGTTTATCTTAATCATATACATAAAAATGATAATCTAAAAATATGATATTATTGCCCTTAGCTGGAACTAACCTAGATCCATCTAACTCTGGATCTATCATGCGCCTAGAGGGATCGAGGTGCAAACCTTTCCTCAAATTCTACACTCCAAAAAGAAGGTTTGCACCTCAAGGGATTTTCTCCCTCTCGCCAATGATAGTTCCAGAGTTAGATGGATCTAGGATAGTTTAAATTATTTTGAATTATACACGTCACTTTGGATAAAGTTATTTTACCCAATCACTAAAATTAAATTCAATTAGCAATTTTTTTTTTAAACCTGGTGGATAATTTTTCATGCTCTTCCATACATTATCCCAAAAGGTGGCCTCAACATGCTTAATGGGAAACCAAATAATTATGAACATGTGTTTAGAGAGTAAAAATTCCAATATTGGAATAGAACCATCCTCAAAAATTCTACAAAAGACTATATTGAAATATAATAACAAAAAATACTAGACACTAACATCAACCCACATAAGTCATAATAGTTGATTGGTTTTGGATTCCATGCACTAGAACCAGTGGTGTCAGTGATGATGTGAGGCATGGGATATGCCTCTCAATCCTCGCCAAACAAGAGCCCATTTTCTCCATATGAAAACACATGTTGCATCATTCTGAATCACATCTACCAGGTGGGAAAAAATGCGATATTGATCAACCCATCATTACATGAGGATCCTTCCCATTAACGTCTTGATTTTACAATATAGGGACAAAGCCTAGAGTATTGCTTGCATTGGCCTCTAGTGTCACCTCGTTCAGCAACTAATTGGCCAAATTCTTCCAACAACTCAGAGTCAGATAATGAATGTTAGTCCCAAGCAACCATGTTTTCTAGATGATGTAGCCCGGTTTTGGTATCCTTTAGAATAGTCAACTAGAAAGAGATAGCAATGTCATTAACATTCTGTTGGTTACGATTTCCCTTTGTGGACCACAACCTCACCCCCACCTCTATGACACCTCATCCTCTATCGCTACATAATTCTTGGGCAACAAAAGTGAACTACTAAACTGAAGGAAACTCTATTACTTTCACAAACCCGAGTGATGTCTCCCACTTGAGAACAACCACTTCGTTGCTAACTAGTCTTATCTCTACCAGCCCACACCTTGAAACCTTACATAACCCCTATTGCAACAAAATGACGACTTGATCAAATAACCAGATAATACACCATTGTAATAATTATATCGATTGTCTTTGAGTTAGGAAGGAAAGGGAAGATAATTTTGCAACACCCACTTATAATCACCCCGACACTAAAATGATCCTTGTGATGAATTGTGTCCCAGACAATACACCTAGAGAATAATGGACAATATAGAAACATAGTCTGCAATTACTTTAAACTTGACATTCACAATATAACTGCAACAGTTAATAATGGGAGCAATAAATATGGTGGAAACCCACTATAATTTACTCCAGCTTAAACCCCAAACTGAAACCCAATTAGTAACTAGAGTGACAAGCTTAATACATTGGCCAAGTAGCTTGGTGGAGGTCGTTTTAGCACATGTAATTGCCACAATAGGAAGAAATACAGTCGCCCATCAAACTATCACAACTAGACTCCAGATCAACACCTAGATTCTCACAACTAGACTCCAGAGTAACCCGTAGATGGAAGATAGAGAAAAAAAAAAGCACCTTCACTAAAAATTGTCCCAATTCACAGGAAACCAAATAATGATTAAACCAAGAAAAAAATCCATGTGATACCCAGAAGAGCTCGACCTTTGTCAACAAATAAATTTCAAATAATATGATAAGCAAGAATCCATAGGGAGAATGACCACCAAATGAGTATTAGGGTTACCCATACAAGCAATGAATGTCGATTCCAAAATCTTTGTGTGTCAATTTGCATCCATTCCATGACTATAGATCCCCATTGCAGTCTATTAATGGTCAAGGAGTGATGATAACCCAAGAGAGATTCTCTAAATATACACCAATATCTATGTTAACTTCAACTGTTTTACTCTCAAAATATTGCTTCCTCGTCTCCCTCCCTCCCTCTCTCGTTAACTACATCTAGTTTCCATAATATCTCTATTGAGCTCCTTGACAGGGAGAAGAACAAATTGACCCCCTAAAATTTTCAAATGAACATTAACTCCTCCAAACTTTTCTAACAAGATGAAAAATAAACACGAAATTTCCAGAATCTCAACCTTTGCATGTATGAATCTACATGGGGTGGCCACACCACCCTTACCTTTAATGTACTTCATTACAACTATCTTAAGGGTGGAGGGCATGAAGGCTCAAGCCATTCCATTTTCCCTCTCTCACCTTGATTAGGGAACTAACGATTTAATTATATTGATTGTTTAATATTTTTTAACAAAATAAATAATAATAACAAATTAAATTTTAAAAAATTGTATTTTATGTTTTTTTAAATTATTTCTAATATTTTATAAATCTTTGTCACATCCCCATTGTAAAACACTTTTTTTTAAAGTTATTTGTACACAGTGATTGTTATAAGCATCACATAGTATAGAATTTAATTCTAGCATGCCAGACTTGAGTCATTCTTTGTGATGATGACTTCTTGATGACTGTGTTGAGGGGCCCTCTTTGAACACTCAAGTATTAATATCAATAATCTTGTTCAATACAATTCAGGTTTAGATATGTCATTTTTTTGAGTGACATATTAAACAATTGTTATATATTACTATGGTCGTTCATTATGATGGTTCTACTTATGGTCATATTATTGGGTGGGGCACTAAGGGTTAAGCCCCTGGCGCTAGAAGTCTCTCAAAAATTCTCGCGTGTCTATCGAGCCGAGCCAACACGTAACACCTGTAAAAAAGCGTAGCTCTCGATCTATCTTAGGTTAATTGGATGGTTGTAAATCTTTAGGGTTGGTTATGAGGTAAATACCCCACCCCTTCTACACCATAACTGCCTGTCATTTGCTTACAGTGATTCACAATGTGTTTTGTTCAAACAACCCTAGTTTTTCCTATTTCTCTTCCATTGTGGGTAATTTTTTCTCCACTTTAGTTATATTTTTCTTCTAATATGGCTTATATCCTTTTTTTTGTTCACAGTGGTAATTTACCAGGCTATTCTTGTTGAAGATTGCCTCCTTTCACCGTCGTCAACGATTGGCTTTGCATTTCTTATAACTAGTTTACAAGGGTTCCCCCACAGGTAATACCTACATGGAAATTCCTCTTCTCTTATAACTAAGTTTCCCTCCAGATTGGCTGTGTCCAACCCTTGCTCTAATGATAGAATGTCAATTGTGTGTTTGGTAAGGAGCCTTTCCAAGGTAACGATGATCTTATTGACCTTTCTATTGTCATTTTTTCTATTTTTCTTAACTGGCAACCTACATTACTAATCTCAGATAATTTTTTACTGGAACAGGTTATGATTTTTTTTCTTACCAATTTGTTAGCCAAACCTTTCTTCTTTTCTAGGAGCTCTAGTGCATAGTCATTCAACCTTGTTCTTACTTCAAATTTATTATGTTTAACAAGTTCTTATGACTACATCACACCTGCTTGGAAACCATGTGGATCTTAATTGGATGGGTAACAAAGTTTTGGTTTTTAAGGGTTTTATTATCTTTTGTCTGAGGCTGAAGCCATGACTAGCTTGCTGGGTATTTGAAATAAGGATTATAGATGTCCCTATGGAATAATTTAGTTACTGATATACATCTATTTTTTTTGTAAAATAATTAACCTACTTGTAGGGTTTGTTTGGAAAAATTTCTAACTTTGACAAGTTGTGCTACTCATACTGGTGCTATGCATCTTCAAGCGTATGATGCATAAAACTATTGGACAAAATTTGTATGCACTTGCAATTGTTATTGTCTCGATTATCTCTAAATTGGCAAGTTCTAGAATCCAACCTTGTCTTTTGTAACATATTTACTATTCTATGATACTATTATGTATATAATAACATATCCTTAATATATATACCTCTTGACTGTTTCTCAAGTATGGTTATTCTTTGACAAACTATGTGGAAAAATTCTAGTTTTCTGCACCCTTGTTATAACTCATATTCAACCTTGCTTGTACGGGCTTCCATGCAAAAATATAACTTACTACTTGTCAACAATAATCTATTTTCCTTTCAGTTCATATTCTACTTCCTCACGTTCACCTGTTTGCAAACAAAATACGCTACTTTTTTTTTGCAGGTATGGATGGCTTGGAAATAGTTCATAAGAATTCTTGTCATTATTTCATCGTTAATTTTTGTTTAATGCTCCTAGTGGTTAGACAAAAATTTCATAAATTTTGTAATCATATTATCCTTCTTGAATAATTTTAATGTTATGTAGGTTTGAAGAACTGCTCAAGGGATGTTGGTGGCTAGCTTGTCCTAGGAGCTAATCTTCTACAGGAAATAGAAAAAATAAAAGTTATTGTTTTATTTTTCCTAATCACAAACTTAACTGTCACTACAATTGACATTTATCTATAATGAATTATGAGCACACCATAATTATTATTAATTACATTCTAAGAGAACATGGATTGTTCCTAGGCTGTTGACACATTTGACTTGCCTAGGAACTTACCTTAGTTCCTTGCTGGAAAGATAGAAAAGAAATATGAGTTTTGTTTTGTTTTTGGTTTTTTTTTTTACAGTCAGAAAACAAACAGACTTATCTATTCTATGAATGGCTATCATAAATTTTTAGTAAATGAGGGCAAACTTGTTGAGTAACCAAAAGTGAAATAAGACAACACTTATATATTTTCTCTTCTTGTTTGAATATTTAATGAACCATAAAATCATTAGGACAACAATGCTCCTCCCAACCAACTAGACTAGTCTTGACACCGCGTCTCCCCCTGAGCCTGCTTCACACCCAAAATAGTTACATAAAAATTATTAGTACAAGCTAATCTCCCAATGACCATCTAATACCAACCAAACTTGGTCAAGGCTTTATAATCTGAGCATTTAAGCTTCAAATGGACTCCATTGGCTAACCAACTCTTGAATCTTTTTGTGATAGTAATTTTCCAGACTTTTGCAGTCTCCTTTCACCTCGTTCTACCTCATGTTCATCATTACCGTATTGGATTTATTTTTTGGAAGTTTTATTTAGAAGCATGAACTTGGGCAAGTAACCACCTAACCTATAGCTTTCCAACTACCTAGGATGTGAGCTTCTCTAACATTTTTTCCAAATCTAATTCTTTTATGTCCATCACATAAGAATTATGTAATTAATAAATAAAATATGTGTGTGTGTGTGTGTGTCTATCTCTCTCTCTCTCTCTCTCTATATATATATATTATAATATATATATATATCTTATATATATATATTATATATTTCTTGTCCTTCCTCATTGCCCACAAGTAAAACAATGTCTTTTAAACTATAGTAAATAAATATTTACGAAGTTACGAGGGGGCATCACATTACCCCCGCCCCCTTGAGTGAAACATTGTCCTAGTTTTTTCCAAGCTCTCAGAATAGGCTTGGATCAACTTCCTTCATAAATTTTCCATCCTCCTAGGTAGCATCTTTTGGGCTAAAGTGCCTCCACCCAACTTTAGCCTGGGTGACAAATCACTTCTGCAACATTACTTCTCTCTAATCTAGTATATGTAGGGGTTCGACCAAGAACTTGCCGTCTGGTCTAACTTATAAGCATAGTCATTTGAGTTATCGTTATTTTTTTATTAATTAACAAATTTGTAACATTCCTATATAGATTTTCCCCATTAGTTGTTTTACCTACATATCTTTCCAATCAATCATATGTCTAGGGTCATAAATATACTTTTCAACAATGAAACATGAAAGACATTATGTACACATATGTGGCTCGGAAAAGCTAGTTAATATGCCATAGGCCCAATTTGGGCCAGGATTTGGAAAGGGCGACAAAATCAAGGAGCCAACTTGGCACAAACCCCCCCAATGTAAAGTGTTGGAAGTGGTACAGTATTTGCTAATTTGAACCATTGGCCCATCGTTGGCCGTCATTCACTTACTCCTCATAATCATCATGTAGTCCCTCTTAACTGATTAGACCACTTTTATAACTAATTCCCTCTGATGTGACATCCTTATGTGGCATGTTGACTGAAATATCATTTTTTTATCACGAGCTAAGGGTGTCCAAGTTAACTAGACACCTCAAACGTATAAAAAAAGGCCTTTCTTTGACATTTACACATTTTTCATCATATTGCACCTAGGGAAGAGTTGAGTAAGTTACCATACATGAGCCTACCTTTTGCTGATTAGTGCATGCTAGAGTAGTTGAATTATGTGTTAATGCTCAGGGAAGTGCTACCTTGCTCTCTTTCTTTATTTTCTTTTTTGCTCCTGTATAGTTGACCACTTGTCTTGTTCATGTGTGCAGGTGCCTGATATCCTTTTCATGTTGTTGTTGTTGTGGAGTCTTGCTAGGAAGAACAAGGTTCCCTTGGATGAGGGTACTCTTCCTTACTCTAGTTGGGTAGACAAAATGAGCTTCAAGTTGTTTGCAACATTGGCACAAGTTGTTATAGGGGATCTTGTAGCTGCTACAAGAAAGATTGTAGTAGCCCCTTTTTCTTCGTTTTCAAGGTTTTCTTCTTCAAAGTGATGGTGAAAAGTGGCGTAGGGGTTGGAGGATGATAGTAGAGGTCTAATGGAGTGGTGAAGGGTTGTGGCAATGGAGGATATGTCTACCCTTTTTTTATAGTAATTTTTTTACATTTTCCTATATTTTTTTTAAATGAGACAAAGCTAGATATGGTTTTTTTTCTTTTTTTTTGAATCAGGGGTACCTGGGTGATAGGTGAGAGGTTCGATGAATTGTAGGGTTCCTAATCAACCTAGAATAGGAATGCAGGATGATTTTATTATCGGGTCCCCCTTTCCTATAGCATTTCAGGACATCCTGTAATGCTACAGGATCTTCCTATAGCAGCTATAGGACATCTTATAGCACACCAGAAAATGGTAAAAAAACTGAATTTTGAGGCTTGATAATGGATATGATTAATAGGGACATGGTTGGCATGGAAGAGATGGAGTGGATGGAGGCATAAATGAAGTGAACCTGAGCATGTTGTCCCTATAACTTACAATTTCCACTGTCTTCAAAAACCTGCAAAATGACATAATTTATTAATGGATAGGTTGGAGTTCCCTGTCATGGTATTTTTTGTTTTCTTTTTTTTTTCTTATATTTTTTTTAAGGGACAAAATGACTGCCTCAGGAGAGGTTTTCAACCTACCTGCTTACCCTAGGCGCCTCAAGGAAGGTTTTCACTAGGGATTTTTTTTTCATTTTTTTTTCACTCCTGGGTTGCCTCAAGGAGGTTTTCAACCCAAGAGCTGGCCTCAGATGCCTCAAGGAGGTTTTCATCTAGTCCTCTTATTGTATTTTTCCTTTTTCCTTTTTCTTTTTTCACAAATAAAAACAATTTTCAAAATTTCTGTGACTTGGAAGCTATGAACTCTTCCATGGACAGAGGTGTTTTGGAAGCCTTCAACCTGTATACACTAACAATCAAGGGAATTCATTCCTCATTAATGGTCCTGATTTGAACAAATTCATTATCATGGAACTTCTCTATTAGGTATGGGCCTAACCACCTTGTCATCAATTTGACTTTGATGTTCTTGAACCTGGAGTCATATAGTAGCGCCCAATTGCCTTCTTGAAATACCTTGTCCTTGATGTTCTTGTCATGCCAAACCTTCCTATGTACTTGGATAACTCCAGTGTGTAGGAGGACTTACATCCTGAATTCATCTAGGCCATTAAGCTTGGGCATCCTCTCTTGTTATGACTTTGTAACATCCAAATCCAACTATGCTTCCATTCTGAAGCTGTTGTACTCAAACTCAATGGAGAGTAGAGCCTTCTTTCCATAGACCAAGTCATAAGGATTGAAACAAATAGTTGTCTTCCAAGTTGTATTATAGGCCTAAGTGGCCTCCACTAGTTTGTCTAACCAATCCTTTCTTCTGATGTTCATAGCCTTGGTGAGGATGCCTTCTAATGCCCTGTTGGTGACCTCTACTAGTCCATTGGCTTGAGGATGATAGGAAATAGATGTTTTGTGCTTTATCCCATGTTGTCTTAACATATTTTCGATAAGATGTGATGTCAATTGAGCTCCTTGATCAGTAACTAGCTCTCTAGGGTACCCAAATTTGTAAAACACACTTTCCCTCAAGAACTCAAACACTTTCTCCTCTGTTGCTACATTGATAACCTTGGTCTCAGCCCACTTTTTCAAATAATCAGTGCATACAGTTATGTGATTTTCCTACCCTGATGGTGGATCAACTGGACCAATGAAATCCATGCCCCACTTGTCAAATGGCCCTAATTCCACCTAAGGTTACAAGGGAATTTCACCCTTGGGAGTAGGTTTCCTCATCCTCTAGCACTGATCACATCAACTGGTTTACATTCTTACATATTTGTGGAGAGTGGGCCAATAGTAGACAACTTGCAATACCTTGAAAGTTGTCCTCTTGGCAGCAAAGTGAAGTCCATAAGGCCCATCATGACAGGCTAAGAGGATGTCAAAGACTTCCTCTTCCCTGACACATCTCCTCAAGACTTGATCTAGGCCCAATTTGAAGAGATTCCCCCCCAATCCAAGTGAATGGGGTGCTCTTCCTTACAATCTTGCTCTTCTCCCTGGATGACAGATTTGGAGAGAACTTTGCAACAACTAGGTAGTTGGCTATGTCAAAAAACCATGGAGAGAGAACTGAAATAGAAAATATGTGTTCATATGGTAGTTGGTCATCAACCATCCCTTCTTCACATGCAGGAAAAGCAAGCCTAGACAAAAAAGTTGCAACAACATTTTCTTTACCTCACTTATCAATGATGGTTAAATCAAACTTTTGCTATAAAAGAAACCATCTAATAATTCTAGCATGGTCAATATGCACAAAGGTTTGATAACCAGTAATGTAGTGCCTAAATTTATTCAAGGAATGGACAATAACTAAGAGTTCCTTCTCAATGACAGTGTAGTTCAGTTAAGCCGTAGACAGATTTTTGCTAATGAAGTAAATGGCATAAGGCAACTTATCATCTATCTATCCTAGAGTTTCTCCTACATGTCTTTCAGATGCATCAGCATGGATTTGGAAAGGAAGAGCCCAATTTGGGCCTCTAAGTATGGCTGCAGTAGTCAAATTATCCTTCAAGGTTTCTTAGACCTTTTGGAATCTATCTGACTAGCAAAATTCATAGTCCTTGGCCAGTAATCCAAACAATGGTGAGGCTACTTTGATGAAGTCTTTGATAAATCTATTAGAGTACCCAGACAAGCCCAAGAAACTCCTAAAATTCCTATGCTTTTGAGGAGTGGGGACCCTTTTTATGATGGAAATTTTAATTAGGTGCACTGGTAGTCCTTCCTAGGATATTGAATGACTAGCTTAGCAAAGATGCTCAGAACTTCCCTTTGAATAGTGGCAGGGGCATTACATAATCCGAAAGGAAGGACCCTATAAGAAAACGTACCCCAAGGACAAGTGAAGTTGGTTTTAACTTGGTCCTCTTGCTTGATTTGGATCTAATTATAACCACTCAATCCATCCATGAAAGAGAAGAACTTCTTCCCTGCAAGGCCATCCAAGAATTTATCAATGAAAGGTAGAGGAAAATGGTCTTTCTTAGTGGCTTTATTTAGCTCTTTGTAATCCACATAGATCCTCCACTCTCCATTCTTCTTTGGGACCAAAACTAGTGGGGACACCCACTCATTACCTGAGATGGGGTAAATGAACCCTGCATCCAACAATTTCTACAGCTCTTCCTTCACAATGTCTTTGAGGATTGGGTTGATTCTCCTCTGAGGTTGATGCACTAGTTTGCATCCTTCCTTAATGTAGATGTGGTGAGTACAAACCGAAGGATGCACTCCCTTCATTTCCTTATAGCTCTGAGAAAAAGAATCCAAGTTCTCTCTCAACACCTTGCACAACTTCTCTTCTTGGTTGGCTGAGAGAGAGGGGTTGATTTTCAATGTTTTAGATGGACCAAATTCTACCATTTTGACATGAGTAGGACTATGGTCAACTATGTTGGCATTATGATGCAGGTTTGGCACTATGGCATAGGTGTTGTCCTTGATGGCAACTCACTCTCGTGACAGATCACAGTTCAGGCACTCAGAATGAAGGAAAAGATATATATGCAGGTTCACTTTGACGAAGACGCGTATACATGTAGGTTAGACGTTCCAAAGGCGCGTATGCGTATACATGCAATTTCACGCAAGGAAAAACACGTATATGTGGGAGAACTTATTTTTGGTCTGTGGTATTTAATCCTTGGTATTTGAACCTGTGGTTTTAGGCCATGATATCTCGTCAGAAGTGTTGATCCCAAGTGTTGGGTCCATGGTATTGTTTTGTTATGGTTTTGGACCGTGGTATTGTGGAAGGCCTAGGACTATAAAAGAGGAAGGAGATCATTTGGCAAAGAATGATCTAAATTATTGAATATCTGATAAAGTGCTAGATCTGGAATATTGGTGATTGGGTCATGGTGCAGAACTGGATCTAAATGAAGGAGGAACCTGAGCGCAAGGAGAAGGATAAGTTCTATTGATGGGTCAAAATCCTAAGGCTTGAATAATAGTATCTTTGTATGATTTTGATCTATTATATGTGGCCCATGCTTGATCTATAAATCTGGTAATCTAGGTTAACTAATGTCTGAATGTGTGAAAGAGTGAATTATCCCTTATAGATCTGTACGCAGGTTTAGTGAAGCGAAGGCGTGTATACACGCTGGTTCTGTGAGTAAAAAATGAATATACGCAGGTTGGTCCAAACACAAAAGCGTATGCACGCAGGTTTCTAGTTATTGAAGTAGCGTACCTCTCTTGAATTGTGTTCTAGCTGCTTCTGTTTATTGTTGTAGTGTTCTGGGTTCAGAATTTGGTGTGTGGTTACTGTTACTGTGTTCTGGGTACAGCTGTCAGAGAAGTGTCTATTTGATTCAGTGTTAATTGGTCAAAAGGGGATTGTTGATTGATTGATGTTCATGGATCCAGCATGAAAATTTATGAAACGTGGTCCCTGGAAGAAAAGAGAAGGTTGTAGCCTTTTGCAGGTAGTAGCCTGCGTACTAGTATCCCAGCTAGTACAAGAACTAAGGGGGTTGTAGCTCCCTTCCAGGAGAAGCTGGAGAACGAGAGAGGGTTGTAGCTCTCTGCAGGTAGCAACC
>APFE031089982.1:0-11725 GCA_000404065.3 Pinus taeda | reverse complement strand
TATAAATATGTAGAATATCGAAAATGTAAAATATCGACCTTCTTTAAATATGCAAATCAATAAAAGCCCCACTACAAAAATAAAAATAAAAAAAATAAAAACTAGAAAATATGAAGAAGAAGATCACTTCCAAAATTATTAAATTTACGAAATAATTATTTACATTTCATACATTGGAAAATTTAAAGTCAAAAAATAGGTCTTTTAAAAAAAGGGTTACGAAATAATTATTTACATTTCGCACACTAGAAAATTAAAAGTAAAAAAACATGTCTTTTAAAAAAAGGGTGTGATGCAGAATACTCACTTTTTAAAATCAGCATGAAAATCACTACTATTCTAAAACTTGATTTCATCCTTGAACATGAAAAAAAATTAAAGTTCCAAAAACCATGTTCTAAAAAAAACATGTGTATTCTGCATCACCACTTTTGAAAATCGGGTCATTTTTTGCTATCTCTACAAAATGGGTAACAGTATCAGTTCCCGTTTCAAAGTTTACATTGTTTGTTATTGATTTCAGGTGGAACAAATGCAGAGGGAGAACAGAAGGAGATCATGGTTACTGATCTGAATAGTGGTTGACAGATGGTGTTGATATTAGTTATTGATGACTTTCATAGTCTTGCTCTAGATATTTCGTCTCTATGTCATGTATATATTTTATTATTATCAAGGTCATGTAGCTACCTATTTTGGTTTCCCCACTATGCCTAGGATGATTGATGTAATGAACTTGGTTGTCATATGTAAATTTCTGATGTATCCCCACTTGGTTGGGTGGATGATCCCCACTTGTTTGGGTGATGGATGTATGTATAGAGTCCTTTGGTGATAGGAAGGTCATTTATGATGTATGAGTCATGGTTCTTCTTGAAGAACATCTTTTTGCAGATCTTGCCTACAGTCAGGGGGAGCATGGTCAGCACAACAGAACAAAGATTTCAGCATGCACTTAGGGGGAGCGTAACCCTTTTCCCTTGATGACAAAGGGGGAGAATGACTTTGAGGATCTTGGGGTTGCCATCAAGTCCAAAGGGGGAGATTGTTGGCATTATGATGCAGGTTTGGCACTATGGCACAGGTGTTGTCCTTGATGGCAACACACTCTGGTGACAGATCATAGTTCAGGCACTCAGAATGAAGAAAAAGATATATACACAGGTTCACTTTGACAAAGACGCGTATACATGCAGGTTAGACGTTCCAAAGGAGCGTATGCGTATACACGCACTTTCACGCAAGGAAAAGCACATATATGTGGGAGAACTTATTTTTGGTCCGTGGTATTTAATCCTTGGTATTTGGCCCTATGGTTTTGGGCCATGGTATCTCGTTAGAAGTGTTGATCCCAAGTGTTGGGTCCATGGTATTGTTTTGTTATGGTTTTAGACCGTGGTATGGTGGAAGGCCTAAGACTATAAAAGAGGAAGGAGATCATTTGGCAAAGAATGATCTGAATTATTGAATATCTGATAAAGTGCTAGATTTGGAATATTGGTGATTGGGTCATGGTGCAGAACTAGATCTGAATGAAGGAGGAACCTGAGCGCAAGGAGAAGGATAAGTTCTATTGATGGGTCAAAATCCTAAGGCTTGAATAATAGTATCTTTGTATGATTTTGATCTGTTATATGTGGCACATGCTTGATCTATAAATCTGGTAGTCTGGGTTAACTAATGTCTGAATGTGTGAAAGAGTGAATTATCCCTTATAGATCTATACGCAAGTTCAGTGAAGCGAAGGTGCGTATACATGCTAGTTCTGTGAGTAAAAACTGCGTATACGCAGGTTGGTCTAAACACAGAAGTGTATGCACACAAGTTTCTGGTTATTGAAGTAGCGTACGTCTCTTGAATTGTGTTCTAGCGGCTTCTATTTATTGCTGTAATGTTCTGGGTTCAGAATTTGGTGTGTGGTTATTGTTACTGTGTTCTAGGTATAGCTGTCAGAGAAGTGTCTATTTGATTCAGTGTTAATCGGTGAAAAGGAGATTGTTGATTGATTGATGTTCATGGATCCAGTCTGAAAATTTATGAAACGTGGTCCCTAGAAGAAAAGAGAAGGTTGTAGACTTTTGCAGGTAGTAGCCTGCGTACTAGTATCCCAGCTAGTACAAGAACTAAGGGGGTTGTAGCTCCCTTCTAGGAGAAGCTGGAGAACGAGAGAGGGTTGTAGCTCTCTGCAGGTAGCAGCCTGCGTACTGGTAAAGGACTGCACCAGTACAGAATCTTTGTAAAAAGAAGTTTCTAATTAAAAGAAGATAGAGACGAATTGCAGCAGGTGGTTTTCACCCACATTGGGTTTCCACCTTATATCTTGTGTTCTTGTGCGTGATTGTCTTCTGCTCTGTTTTACTGTTCCTGGTTACTATTTATATGATTTTGATGCACAGATTAATGATCAACATCTGTAGAATAAATTAAATTATAAGTCTGCATGGTATACACGGGTTTCCTTGTCTGTAGTTGCGTATATACGTGGTTTTCTCTAACTGAAGTAGCGTATATGTTCTGGGTTTGAAAAGGAAAATAATTGACTAGATAATACTGATTCACCCCCCCTCTCAATATTATTTCCAACAAACTAGGCATAAATCAGTCCAAGGGTTATATTTTTATTCCTTCACCATCCCATCAAGAGGCATGGTGTTGGGGGGATGGGTCTGGAGGATTTGATCAATCAGTTCATCTTCATCAGGTCACCCCCTCCTATAATAGCATCTAGGGTAAATATTGGATAGGATGTGGTATGATATACTTCATCTTCATCTTCCTCTTCCAACTAGAAGGGTAAGTCATGCTATAGGGATGGTTGAGCAGGAGGATACAAGACCAACTATTTGGACAAATGGCCATTCTTAATGGTCATGTTCCAAGCTCTGCAACTTATGTAAGCATCAAAAGTGGCTATCCATGGCCTTCCAAGTATGAAAGTATAACCATTTAATTTTTTCTTGGGCTAGAGAACTAAGAACTCAGGAGGACACTCCCAGGAATCAATAGAGACCATTACATCCTGAACAACTCCCTTATGAGCTACTATGGACGTGTCTGCAAGTTTCAGTACTATTGTGGTATTTCTTAAGGATTGGAGATTTAGTTTGAGCATGGTCTCCCTAATCATCACATTGATGGCAACCCCGAGATCAATCAAGGTGTGAGTGACAATGATGCCATCAATTTGCACATCTACCACAAGACTTCCAGGGTCTAGATACTTTGGGTAAATTAATGTCCCCAGCATTAGCTCAAAGAATTGACCAATTACATTGATGGTAGGGGTGTCTTTCTTTCTTCTCCCACAATGTTTCAAGCAGTTATCCTTGATTAGCTTGTTGTAGATGGGGACATCCTTGATAGCATGGAGGAGTGGGATTTTCACACACAATTTTTTCAATTCTCCCAGAGGTTAAGTCTCTTCTGGGTTGTACTTGTTAGGATGGATCAATATTTTGGGAAAAGGAGGTGGACTGGCTTTTTAAACACTCTCTTCATTTTCCTCTTCAAGCTCCTTAGTTGGAGATAGAGGTCAGTTATGTGGTAGCACTCTTCCAGACCTGAGGTGAATTTGTTGAATCTCCACATCATATGTAGGGTAAGATATGTTCCCACTATAGACATGATGTGCCTGCTTGTTTTTTGGGTTATTATTTGGTTGGGCAAGCATCTAAGGATGCTTGGGTGGAGCATGATGAATTAGTTATGGTTGAGATGGAGGTGGAGGCATTAAAGCAAGAGGTTGGTTGAATTGAGGCCTCCAAACTTATGATGGGGTATTCCACTAAGGACGTGGAGAAGCATATGGCTGAAACAATTGATTGAAAAGTTGGGAAGGATGTTGAGGTTCATAATACCAAGGCGAAGGTGTGGACCATGAAGGGTGAGTAGGAGAACACCAAGGGGGCAAGGATGCATTCTGAATGGGATGGTAGTAGGAATAGGATGCACTGTGCATGCCCTACTCGTATGGCTTAGGTCCTTGAGGCCACCTTTCGTTGATATAATAGAGTTGTTCAGCCCCACCTTCAGCCCCTTGGTATACAACCTTAAATCTAGAAAGAGAAGGGCACTTATATATGGAATTTTCTTCCTCACAGAATGACCAGACCTTTATAACATTTAGTGGACATTCATTTCTAGGGTGCCTCCTAGTGAATTTAGGGAAAAAGACAACTAAATCTCTCTTTTCTTTCTCTTGTTTCCTCTTGATCTGCATAATATCCATTTCTAGAGAAAAGGCATGCAACATTTCACTTTTAAATTCCTCTAACATGTTTCCAATTTCACTCTTCATAGATATGTTAGAGGAAGAGGAACTGACCAAAGCTTAACTATCCCTACCCATCTCTCTAGAAACCCTAGAATGGTTTTTGAACACTTTCTTAATATCATCATAGGATAGCTGATAAATTTCCCTTCTAGACAACATGTATAGGGTTTCCAGAATTTCCTCCATGATTCCTCTAAGAAGGAACAACTTGAGTGATTCAGGATCAAGGGTGCATATGGCCCTTTTGTAACTTAGTTGGAACCTTTCCTCATAATCCTCTAGGGATTCATTGTTATGCTCTTAACCTATGAGAAGATACCAGAATACCAAATATGCAAATAAATATACCCAAAACACATAACAATGAGAAATAACAGCGTGTATTTTATTATTCAGAAAGGAAAGCAATGTTCACTTGCCTCTTCAAGGGGGAAACCTCTAATAGAGCTAGCCTTGATTACAAAATAAGACATGACGCTCCTCAAGGGGAGTCACTATCCTTTATATAGGATTCATACATGCAATACCATGGGTCAGTACCATGGTTCTTATTAATACCATCTATCTAATACCATGGCCGATTTGCAACTAACTATAGTCCCTTCTTTAAATGCAAGTCAACCACTTACAATTATTAATATGGGCTTTATTGACTCTTTAACTAACTATAACAACAAATCGACCCTATTACATAAATAAGGGGGTTAGGGTTGGACCCTAACATGCGCTCCCCCATAAAAATAACCTTGTTCTCAAGGTTGAAGCTGTGGAAAGTGCTGAAGAACAGTGGTTGGTTCGCAGGTCGCATCTTCTGGAGAGGTGTCTTTCTACTTGAAAAGGACTTCCTTGATCGTGCAGCCACGCAAGTGCCGTTCTCGTGTGTTAAGAACCTGTTCAGGTTGGAGTTAGATTGAACCTTCTTCATCCAATTCTGGTAGACTGGTTTGAATTCTGCAATTGTTCCCAACCACTTTCTTGAGGCATGAGACATGGAAGATGGGATGGATTTTTGCATTGGGTGGCAAGGTTAGCTTATAGGCTACTTCTCCGATGTGCTGAAGTATTTGATATCATCCATAGAATTTTGGAGAAAATTTCTGAGAACCCTTGTCTTTGAGTGATGTTTGCTTATATGGTTACAGCCTCAAGAATACTTGATCCCCTTCTTGAAATTTGTGCTTTGAACGATGTTGGTCTACCTATTCCTCATATGATTTTGAGCTTGATGGAGATTCTCTTTGAGGTGGGCAAGCATGGTTGCATGGTTCTATAGGAGTTGATCCACTGCTTTAACCTTAGAGCATCCCTGGATATAAGAAGTAGGTGAAGGGGAGAGTTTACCATAAACTACTTCATATGGAGTCATCTTGGTGGTGGCATGATAGTTAGTATTATACCACCATTCTGCTAGAGGTAACCACTTTACCCATAGATGTTTCTTTTCTAACGTGAAACACCTGAGGTAGGTCTCCATAAATTTGTTGACTACTTTAGTTTGACCATCAGTTTGGGGATGATAGGAAGTACTGAGTTGTAGTTGGGTACCTTGTAGCTTGAAGAGTTCCTACCAAAAGTTACTGGTGAATATCGGGTCACGATCAGACATAATGGAAGTGGGCATGCCATGCAATTTGAAGATCTGGTGCATGAAATATTGAGCCACCAAAGTGGGTGTTAAAGGGTGGGGTAGGGCGCAAAAATGAGCATACTTAGAAAGTCTGTCCACAACCACCATGATGAATGACTTGTTGCTTGACTTTAGAAGACTAGTAATGAAATCCATAGAAACCTCCATCCAGATTGAGGCAAGGATGGGAAACGGCTATAAGGTGCCTGGGGATTTGATTGTTTCTCCTTTTTGGCGCTGACACACATCACACTTAGCTACAAAAGTAATAATGTCTTTTTTCATGCCTGTCCAAAAGAATGAACGTCGAGTGCGAGCATAAGTCTTCTGAAAGCCTGAATGGCCTACAGTGGGAGATGAGTGCAACTCTGCCAAAATGCGATGTTTGAGGGTGGATGTTGGTGATATCACTACTTTGTCCTTGCAGTGAAGAATCTCATATTGCCAAGAGTAACCCGTTGTGGACTTTGGATCTGCCTGCAATTTATTAATGAGTTGGGAGAGCGAAGGATGTGAAAACCATTCCTTGCGAGTGTTGGAGAGGTAAATCCCCTCTACGGATAGAGGCGATCCCTACTAGCCCAAAGGGGGTCTAGCAACAATCAAACAATGATACACTGCAAGTTCCTAGTTGTAAACAAGTGGGTAAGAGAAACCTACTTGGATTCCAACGCTATGTTTGTCGAAGAGATGATCCTCTCGCTCCTTTGCTCCAGCCGATCACAGCTCCCCGCTATCCTCGTGGACAAACACCTGCACAAGCAAAGAGAGGGCAAACAAGAGCGTAAAATCTACTAACAACAACTATGTATCAGTCAGGAAGGATACAATTTGCATTAATCATTCATAGGACAAATGGAAATGGAACCATAAGAATAGTCATCTATCTTTATTAATCAAAAAGTAGAGTAAGGTACAACCGAAGTCCTGACGCTGAGTCCTTCTCTAGAGGGTCCAGCCAGCATGTCTTCCAAGCATTCACCTTTGAAGTAAATCTCCCAAGTCAAAGAGGTCTCTCTCTCACATACAAGGCAACAAAGTTCATGACCTTCCTCAAGCTCAAAGCAATCCTCACACAACACACCAAATGCCTACAAGAGTAGCATTAATGCACTAAGAATTCCTCAATCCAAGTCTATATGTTCCAAACTAGCTGCTCATGGGCAATGGAGGAGGCTTATAAAGGAGAAGGAGTCTCCTTGAATAGGTAAAGGATGAGCTTTCCCCCAAGATAAGTGGATGGTCAGTCGAACAGACGTGCCAGAGAAAGGATGGCGACCTCAACAATGCTAACAACCAAGTCTGGAGGGATCTAGAAGGCTGGTTGTTAGAACAAATTCGCCCAAACAGGATCAGCGCGGGTGAGACACTGAGCTGGCGCGCTGACATCATAGATCATTTGTAGAGGAGGTCTGGTCAGCGCTCAACAGGGCAAATGGAGGGTGCGCTGTCCATAAAATGGGACCAGCGCGGATAACACGTGTGCTTCCACGCTGGCAGCGCAACAGTAACACTGACCTCCGCCTGTCAGCGCGGTTATTAAATAAACAGACGCGATGATTCATTTAACTTTAGGCAAAGAGGGTTTTTAGCCATTTGAAGGGGCATGAGCATAGGTGAATGTGGTTTATAGCACAGTCAGGAGACTGACATGATGGCAGTGACATTTTACTATGTAACAGATGCCCCCTAAATCATGAAGCTCGAGAGAGTGGGAGGGGTGAAATGTTTTACAAGACTGCTAGACTGGAACACCACCGGAGAGAACCTGCAGGCAGATACAACTGATATTTCAATTACATGTAGTCTAGGCATGGGCGCAGCCATCCAAAAGACATATGGAGAAGAGGTCTGTGGTGTGGGTGCAGCCACCCAGCTGGAAGACCATAATAATAAGAGGTATGGTCGCAGCCATCCTTGAGGGGACTCAGGTATGGTCACAGCCATCCATCAATGAGTCATGTAATGATGTCCCACAAAATCGCAACCTGGCCCACAATGGACTGGAACTAGGGTCTTGCGCTCCATCTGGATCCAAACAAAGTACAAGTTCAAACATGTGAATATGTGTGTCGAAGTCGAACATGCTTGAACATCGTCTGATTACCAGCCAATGACGAAAGCTGTTAACAGATGCGAGAGGGGCCACCAATGATGATGATGGTCCTCAAGGTACTATAGGTACAATCCACAGCATGTGAATGGATGAGCTGATGTCGAACACCCGCGGAATCATTCGATCGGAGGCCAATGATGAAAACTTCGCGTCGAACACGAAGAACCTGCCATTAAGGCATGCAGGCCCCAAGGTACCTGAAGGGAGTCTCTAGGTCACTCCTGGATAATGAGCTGAAGTCGACAGGAAGTGATCTTTATCGAAGGTGGACCACAATGATTCCCACATCATCGACGCGAGACGGGTAGAGACAAGTTGTTTTGCGTGAAATATCAGAGGGAGGTTATACTTGCAGAGGTCAACTTCTCTTGAACATATCGGCGGCACAACGACGAATTTGGCAGTATTTGGGGGTCAAATGATCAGAGGTCGTAACGGAAGGACAATGAGCAGATGAGTGGCCAAATAGGATAACCCAAACCCATGGAGGCAAAAGTGAAGCGAGATGAGATGTCCCCACCCAGACACGAATGCAAACAGTGCCATGTTTAAGAGCGACATACTGCCGATGACGACGATTACGGTTCCTTTATTTCCCCCACCATTTCTGGCGAGTACCCCGATTATTTTTGGATGACAAGCTTGACGGGGATAGCATGTGCTTGGAGGGCGTCATTTTGACGGAGCTCGATGTCATTTAATTTTAACGAGCCTGACAAAGGAAGAGCTCGGCGTCTTTTCATGTTTAGAGAGTTTGAAAAGACAGCTGAAAAGGAAACTCCAGGGGGGTGCTTTTTCGTATAGTTGTGTCTCTCGAGCCCGAAAAAGTATAAAACAATGCTCGAAAGAACCGCCCGATCATTACGACTGAGGAGTACTTTTCTAAAATAGTGGCTTTGACCCAAAAAAGTAAAAAAGCAGTCAATATCACGCCGTTTCATCACCATTAACGAACCTGAAACGACAAAGGTCCGAAAATCTTTTCGTTTTTACACGGTCAGAAAAAAGTTTAAAGACGACCGCCTCTCATTTACTTTTAACGAGTCGAGAGGAATAACTCGGCAATCTTTTCATCTTTAAACGGTCAGAAAAGAGCTGAAAGAAGACCTCCATTTTTATTCTCTTTAACGAGTCAAAAAGGAAAAAATACTCGGCAATCTTTTCATATTTTACGAGTTAGAAAAAAGCTTAAAGGTGACTCGGGTGTGGGTTCATTTTTACACAAGCTTGAACCATGGAGAACTCTGCTTGGATTCGGTTTCATGTTTACACAAGCTTGAAATGAAAAACTATGCTTGTTATAAATTCGCATGCCCCCAGCATAATGACACAACGAGGTACATGCCCCCCAAGCTTCATTGCATTCAACAAAGTGGATGGAATGAAGGTTCACTTTCGAGATCTTGGAAAGACTCGACTTGGATTTTACGAGATCTTAATCAAAGACTCGATCTAAAAAGGGAGTTGTTTCATTTTTTAATGAGGTTGACACAGTAAAAGAACTATCCTCATAACCCTTGTTTCATTTTTTAACGAGCTTGACACAAGATCAGGAACTATGCTCGACAGACCCAGTTTCATTTTTTAAGGAGCTTGACATAGGAAAGTGAACTATGCTTCGACCGGACCTAGTTTCATTTTTTAAGGAGCTTGACATAGGAAAGCGAACTATGCTCCGCCCGAACTTCATCATAATGAACAGGAAGTCGGGGCTTCCAAGAGTGGCACTCCCGATGGGAGGTCAACGTCTCGGAAGTCAGGACCCAATGCCCTTAGGACACTATGCACGATGGCGGCATTGCTGGATATAGGCATGGGAGAGGTGGCCACATAGTTGATCTGGGGTGAGACAGATGCAACTGGTGGATGAGAACCAAGAGGGAAGGGAAATTGTGCCGGAGGGGCTTGTGGATGAATGAACGATAATTGATCCATTGTCACTATTCTTCCGTCACGTGGAAAGCAAACCACACGGAAAAACGAAGAAACAAGGGTTCCCATGGCATACACATAGTCACGACCAAGGAGAATATTGAAGTCTAAAGATCCCTGGGTAACCGAGACGTCTATATAGATAGTCTTGCCTCCCAATGTGATAGGGAACTTTGGAAGGATCCCTAATGGTTGACTCGTTCCTCCGTCAAAAGCGGTGATATTCGGTGCAACAGGTACAAGCGATGGGGAACCCAAAGCCTGCCAAGTAGTAACGGGCATAAGACTAACTGATGCTCCTTCATCTAACACAGTGCCAGGCAGCGCCATATGGGAGGCATAGGCGGTGACCTAGAAAGGCACATGGGATGGAAGGGGAGGGGTAGTCAAACAACTCCAATCGAAGGAAACGACCGAACTACTTGGTGGGGGAACCATATGGTTTCCCCCCTGCTCGGAAGGAACTGAATCACAATTCTCCGGAGAGGCTGGGATGGGAAAACCATCATCGAGCTCAGGAGAATCCGATGAGATGAGAAGAACATGGGAATTTGGCTCTTCTGAAACAGAGTGGTCGACAGGAGGTGAACTCCGGTCGACACTCTTTCCGACCAATGGTTGGTTTGGAACAGACTGGGCATAGCTAGGTTCGGGAAGAGGGGCCTGGACAAGAGGAGAATGTGAACCAATCTCATTGTCGAGAGGCGAATGATCTACAGCTGCAGACAAACGTTGATACCCAACGGGGAGTTGGGGTGAGGGAGCTGGGAGACTTTCCAAAACAGTGGAGGCTTTATCCATGAGTGGACAAAAGTGAAGGGGATGATTGCCTTCACAAAGTCTGCAGGGGATTCGAATCTTCCCTTTTCCCTTGCCATTCCCAACTGATAAGGTAACATCGCCGTGAGCTTCAGTGGACGATGAGGGGCGGGCCGAATCACAAGACCATACTTCTAAGATCCTGGGAATGCCAGGACAATCGCGAAGAAGATGGTCCTCCTTGCATAATCGACAAGGAAACTTAACCTTCCGTGGAGGAGTGGAAGGGGGCCCGGCTTCAGGTGCACTTACAGTAACAGTTGTACTTGTAACTTCTCCCTTAGGAGACTTCTTCTTCTTGTTCTTGTTCTTCTTCTTCTTAGCCACCTGGTTATTCGAATCGAAACTTCCACCAGGCGAAGTACAAGAAGGAGACGTAGAAGTAGGCGTCGAAGGAGAGAGGTCCACCTTAGGGTCAACATGATGTTGTGCAGGTGGAGGGACTGATGGAGTATCAACCGACATGGTAGGGACCAAAGAGGCTGAAAACAACCAAACAAGCAACCCGATAGTTAACCCCGGAAGGGATAACGTCGCCATATAAGGAGCACCAACGTTCCCAAGAGGAGGGAAATGACTAGGATTCCCGTCAGGAGGGGAACTTGGGTTGGTGAACCCTGGAAAAGTTGCCATAGCAAAAGAAACCTACTCAAGCTAGCGCACACAATATCTAACCAGGTAATGTTATCGCGGCCAAATAAATTTTTAAGACACGGGAACTGAACTTGACCTTTTCATTTTTTAAGAGTCGAGAAAAGGACAAAAAGATGACTCTAGTCTCCTTCGAATGTTTAATGAGCAAGAAGTGACAAGACGCTCACTTACACCCTTTCTTTTAGGGAGTCTGAAAAGGATCAAAAGTGACTGCTCTGGAGATTCTAAGCAAAAGGTTTACCAAGCAATCCATAAAACTGCTTATACACCTTGGAAATCGTATGAAAACCAAGGACTTTCCGTA
>APFE031089981.1:21529-32831 GCA_000404065.3 Pinus taeda | reverse complement strand
AGGAATTGAAAATAAGAAGCACAAATCATTGTCATGTCTAGAGAGGTTTAGGACACAACCAAGGAACCGAGAGGACTAGAAGAAGATGGAAGAGAAATCCAAAGTGATTGGTGTAGTGTGGACCTCCTATGTTTACTAGTCATTTTTTTTTTGGGTTGTAAAAATGAAAACGTTTATTTGAGGTAAAGAGTTAATTGAGTACCGGTATAATAACTTGTATGATGAAGTATATGATTCTTTATTATTGGATTTTATAAAAAATACATTGGATGATAAGGTTCTGTGCAAGTTAGAAAAAGATACATCTCCCAAGAAGCATGGAAGATCCTAGAAGAACATTTTTTTGCAAGGGGGAGTGCCATATAATAACATGTTATGTCATAGGTAGATAAGTTTGCAATAGTACAAAAAGAGAGAGAAGACATTAATGGATCCCAATACGTAGTCCCACAAGTGGAAGATGAAGAACATGGAGTAAATATGGCAGAGATAGAAGCTAAATCGTTTGTGTATTAAGAAAAGTAAAAGCATATTCACCTCGATGGTGCAGATGATGGTGAATCTCGCTGTGACGAAACAAATGTGGATGATGACTGCAAAGTGAGATGTGAATTGGTGAATCTAGCTACAATTGACGAAATTGGTGAAGTTGAAATTGTTAATGAGAATATACATGCTCAGATATCCCACAATAGATTGGATAAAAATTACGTTGATGTTAAATTTGATGAAGATAATTTAACTGGTGATTATTTGTTGCACATGATGCAATAGAAATATCTAATTGATATGTTGTTATTTGGTGAGCAAAGCCCACTTGTGTCTGGAAGCCAAGTGGAAGATAATCTATTTGCAACAATAGATATTTGTAGAGGAGTGGAAGAGGGTGAGGAAGAGAAGGACGCTCTCAATATATAGCATAATTAAGATGTTCTTAACAATTATTTTTAGTATGTAGGTAAATAGGATAGCAATCCAGATGAAAAAAAGAAAGATGAAGAAAAGGATGCAAAAAAAGACATGGAATTTTCTAAAGATTAAGAAGAAACGATACAAACATTTTTTTAGTGATGGATTTAAGAAGAAATTAGATTTTTCTATCAAGAAATATGGAAGAAATAAAGTCAGGAATATGAAGTGCAAGAAGTAGAGAAAATAAGACAGTTTGAAGATGAAGAGTTGTGGGAGCATTAAATGAGTGAAATAATTGTTGAAAATGAAGTTGTAGAATACAAACTTAGATTGAATAGAACAAAAGTAAAATAAAAATAGTAGTAGCAAAAAGTATATAAATATGGATATTATAGCAAGAAAGTGCAGTTGATTTGAAATTGTAATTACTCCCCTGTGCATGTGATGAATGAAGTGAGCGGTTGATTTGAGTTGAGTTAAACTAAATCCGATATTAGAAGTTCAATTTCATTCTATATTTGTAAAGGTTAAATTTACTAGATTTTTTTCATGTTGAAGTTAGAATCAGTTGAGTTGTGAGTTAAACAATATAAATACCCCACATTGGGTTTATTGTAATAAAGTAATTTGTGGGATCAATAGAAGAGAAGAAACTCATATTGTTTTTTGTGTGTGAAAATTGTGCATTTCTGTTGGAAATAATATTGAGAGGGGGGTGAATCAGTATTATTTCCCAGATAGATTTATATACGCTACTTCAGTGAAGTGAACTAGCATGTACATGCAATTTTTATTAGAGAAACTAACGTATATCCAGAGAATTTGTGATTTAGACAATTTATCATGTGTTGATCTTGAACTAGTACATTAGTAACTTATTAGACAGTGCAGTAAAAGAAAAATAAAGCATCACACATAAGCAACAAACATGAACACCAAGATTTAAGGTGGAAACCCAATGTGGGTGAAAACCACCTGCTGCTGTCATCTCTGTCTTCTTTTAATAATAAGAAAATTTGTTTACAATATTGTACTGGTGTAGACTCATACTAGTACGTAGGCACCCACCTACAGAAGGCTACAACCTTCTCTCATTTTCGAGCTTCTACTGGAAAGGGAGCTGCAACCCACTAGCTCTTGTACAATCCAATTTGTTTACTAGTACATATGCACCATCCTACAGAAGGCTACGACCTTCTTTCTTCCTCTAGGGACCACGTCTCACAAATTTTCAGACTGGATACTCCTAGATCACAACACCATAATCTGAAGGCCACGTTTCATCCATTTTTTATATTGGACCCATAAAAAACTATTAAACTTAAACTGCATCAACCAACATTGAGTTAATCTGAACAATCAGATCACTAACACCAGAACAGTGTGCCGAACCCAGAAACCTGCATCATCATTCAGAACCAGCTGTAACCTCAAAAAACATGCATCGGAGTGTATATGCTACAAGGATGAACCTAAATTGTGTGTATACGCTACTTTTGTTAATCAAACCTGCGTATACCTTCAAAACTACTGCAAACATAAAATTTTGAATCAAGTCTATACCAACCAGCAATTTACTGAATATCTACTGTCAACTTACAAAGCTTTACACAGGTAGTGACAGAGATCACTTCTCACTTATACAGTTAATCTATCAAATACCATCCTCCTTATGCATTCAGTTTTACATTCACATCTAAGAAGACTTCATCGATAGACACGAGTAAAACAACAGAATTTGACCAAATAGATCAATCAAATTTGAAAAAATGATATTTTCTTTTATACACGCTATTTTGAAGAGTATAACCTGCGTGTACACGTGCCTTTGAAGAGATGAACCAGCATACATATCTGAAAATATCATCACATAACTTTGCTGCACTTCTGAACTTCGGACAAATGCAAATCATGAAATTTAAAGAATAAAACATGTGTACAAAGTCAGATCTAGTGCAATAAGTTCATCGAATAATAAGTCACTTCAGGTCTCGTGATCTTGATCCAACATTGAATTCAAGGTGCACAAAGTATTTTAGATCAAATCACAAACATATCCCTTGCAACATAAGATATACTTCAGATAGAAGTATTCCTTAGAAACCCATACACTTGCACTTTTAACATTATGATCTTCTCCTCCTTATATAGCTTTAGGCCCTTTGTCAATACCTTGGAACAAATACCTAGTGTCAATAGCAGAGACCAAATACTTAGGGTCAATACCATGGACCAAATACCTCGGACCAAAACCTAGGTTTTCCAATCATGTATGCGCTTTTAGTTCTGTGGGTGTGTGTGTGTGTACGTACACACTCTTGTTTTATGTGGAACAACGTGTATACGCTGTTTTGACTAAGTGGACTAGCGTGTATGAGATTTTTCGTTTACCTTCTTTATTTTGATCAGTAGACCTTAGTTCCATCTTCTTGTTCTTATGTACCATTGCATTGTAACCTCTGAATATACCTGTTGTACCGTGAGTTACCTTTTACCAAAACTGAATTGACCTGTATATGAGTTGCCATCAAGGACAACACTTGTATCATAATGTCAACAATCTACCCCTTTGGACTTGATGGCAGCCATGATGCTGTTGATTTCTGCAGGTTGTAGAAACTTTTAGAGATAATAAGCAACACCAAAATTCTCTCCCCCTTTGACATCAAGGGCAAAGGGAAAACTAAGATATTCTTCATATTTGAATAGTTGAATATGATCATGCTCCCCTAGGCACATTCTGAATTCTCTGATTAAACTCCCTCTTTGTGCATGTTCTGATATCACTGTACATGCTCCCCCTAAGCACATGCAGAGTCTGCAAAAATATTTTCCAAAAGAATAACATGACTATATAACTCAACTATGTGAGTTTGACCTTCCTATCACCAATGACTCATACATACATCAATCTCCCAATCAAGTGGGGATTTACCAATTGTTTATACATGACAGAAATACAATAAATATTACATCATCCATCCCATGCAAAGTGGGGATACAAATTACATCATTTGTCCAATACGACTCATTCAAATGTATGAGAAGTCATATCCCACCCTATACTTTTACATGACTTAAGCAAAAAATGGTATAAATATCTGAAGCCATAGCTAGACTCAGCAACCATAATGCCAACAACGCATAACGTGTGTGAAGGCTAATGCTCCCCTTGAACCTATGCTACCTGTGCATTGTTAACAAGTCATTAATCAAGGTATATTTGTCAGTGAGATAAAAATTAATGAAAAAAGCATATCGTTAGACTGTAATCATCAACAGCAGACAGAGCACCCATATCAGAGTCTGACCCATTGTTTTTGTTGTCAGAAAAACATATATGCTTCTTCAGCCACAGAAACCCACATGTATCCGCGACTATACTTCATGAAACCCACGTATAATAACCTCGCTCTGAAAAACTAGATTTAACGATAGGATGATGCAACAACTACTCCCAGCTTTTGTCTGAGATATTCAAACGTTTCTCTGGGCAGTGGTTTAGTGAATATATCAACAACCTGTGATTTGGAGGGAACATACTCCAATTTGACCTTTTGTTCAAGCACTTGTTCTCGTAGAAAATGGTACTTGATGGGTATGTGCTTGGTCTTGGAGTGCATGACTGGATTTTTTGAAATACTCATGGCACTTGTATTATCACATAGAATGGAGATGGGTGGAGTATATGTGATCTAAATGTCTTGCAAAGTTTGCATCATCCAAAGTAGTTGTGTGCAACAAGATGCATCAACGACATATTCTGCTTCAGTTGTAGATAAAGTAATCGAACTTTGTTTCTTGCTAAACCAAGATACTAACTGGGAACCCATACAGAATGCACCACCACTAGTGCTCTTTCAATGATCAACACTTCCTACCCAATCAACATCTGTAAATGCATGAAGAGTAAGGTCTATATCTTTAGGATACCATAGTCCAAAGTCCTGAGTTCCTTGAAGATATTTGAAAATTGTTTTGACTACCTAGAGATGTGATTCCTTTGGATTTTCTTGGAACCTTCCAACAATTCCTACTGCATGCATGATGTTAGGTCGGGTACTTGTTAGATAAAGCAGACTTCCAATCATAGACCCGTAAGTTGGTTGGTTTACTACTGGTGATTCATCATTAGAGTTGAGATTATGGTGTGTTACCATTGGAGTACATACTGGTTTAGAATCTTCCATTCCGTACTTTTTCAAGATCTACTTGAGATATTTGGTTTGTGAGATAAAGATACCATCTTTTGTTTGTTGAACTTGTAGACCAAGAAAATAAGTAAGTTCACCAAGTAATGACATTTCAAATTCTTGTTGCATTACTGAAGAAAAATTTGGACTCATGGATTCTTCATCGCTACCAAAAATGATATCATCAACATAAACAACAATAATTAGCAATTTATCATTTTCAATCTTTCTGTATAAATTGCTATCTGCAGAACTTTTTGTAAAGACTTTTTGTTGTAGATATTTGTCAAGGTGGTAATACGAAGCCCTTGGAGCATGTTTCAGACCATAGAGAACTTTTTTGAGTATGTATACAAGTTTTTCATCATTTCCAAGAATGAATCCTTGTTGCTGTTCAATACAAACTTCTTCTTCTAAATACCCATTAAGAAATGTTGCTTTTACATCCATTTGATATACTTTGAATTTTCGAAAACTAGAAAGAGCAAGAAACATCCTTATGGCTTCAAGTTTGGCAACAGGTGCAAAAGTTTCTTCAAAATCTATACTTCTTGTTGGGAATACCCTTTGCAAACAATTCTTGCCTTGTTTCTAATAACTTCTCCATTTTCATTCAGTTTATTCTTAAATATCCATTTTGTTCCTATAATATTTTTATCATGAGTTCTAGGAACTAACTCCCAACTATCATTCTTTTCAATTTGATCTAATTCTTCATCCACAGCCTTGACCCAATATTCATATTTGTAGGCTTCATTTACATTCTGAGGTTCTGTGGAGGATAGTAATGCTAGATAACTTGAGGTTCTTGTAAGAGTTCTTCTTATCTGTACTCCAGACCCTTTTTCTCCTAGAATATGAGATTCTGGATGATTATTCTGAACATACCTAGATGGAGTCTTTTCCCTATCTGGTGTATCTTCTTCTAGTGCTTCATTGGTTTCTTCTTCAATATCATTTTGATTTGATGCGGGAAGGAAATTCCCATCTTCCTTAGTGTCATATTCCTCTGTTGATTTCATCCGTTCTAGATTTCTGCATGCTTCATCAACTACAACATCAATGCTTTCAACAATTTTCCGAAGTATTTTATTATAACATTTGTATCCTTTACTTCTGGAAGAATAACCAAGAAGAATACCTTCATCTGCTTTGGGTTCAAACTTACCAATTTTTTCATTAGTCCTTTTGATAAAATATTTGCTTCCAAAAAAATTAAAGTATTTTACAGTAGGAGGCTTACCATACCAAAATTCATGTGGAGTTTTAGTGCTATTTACCCGAACATTTGCTTTGTTGAGAATAGTTATGGAAACAAATGCAGCGTCACCCCAGAAGGTTTCAAGAGTTCCAGATTCATGTAGCATAGTTTGAGACATTCATTGAACTGTTATGTTCATCCTTTCTACCACACCATTTTGCTGAGGAGTTCTTGCGATGGAGAATTGCCTTTTTATTCCATGTTGCTCACAAAAGTCAAAGAATTCATTTGATATGAATTCTCCCCCTCATCATATCCGAGACATTTGATTTTTCGATCTGATTCATTTTCAACCAAAGCTTTGAAGGCTTTAAACTTTTCAAATGCTCATCTTTATGCTTTAGAAGACCTATCCAACACATTATGGAAAAATCATCAATAAACATAATAAAGTATTCTCCGCCACAAGGTGACTTTTTCCTTGTTGGTGCACATAAATCAGTATGGATAAGTTGAGGAGGCTTACTTGCTGACCCTTCCTTTTAAACGAAGTGAACGCTAGTTTTCTTACCGATTTGACATGGTTTGCATATGGTATTTTCTGGGACGTTGTTATCTGGAAGATCACGAACTGCCTTGAGCCCGCATGCTTTTCTTATTTGAGAAAATCTTAGATGTCCCAATCTTCTATGCCACAACCAGTTTTCATTTGTTTTGCTTAGATAGCATTATTGTTGTCCTCCTTTGAGTATGTATAATTCGTTTGGAGTTCTTGTACCTTTGATCACGGTCTTTCCTATATCAATTTCACGAACAACACATCCATTTGGTCGAAACAACACTTCATTTCCTTGATCACACATTTGACTAACACTCAACAGATTATGCTTTAAACCATCTACATACATAACATTTCCAACTTTAGCCTTTTCTTTCAAGAAAATAGAACCTTTAACTCTAATGACCGCTGGAGTGTCATTTCTAAATGAGACATTCTTTTCTTTTTCTAAAGAATTATATGAGTGAAGTTTCTCTTTATCACCTGTCATGTGTTTGGAGCATCCACTGTCGATGTACCACTATTTTTCTTGTCCTTTTGCATACAAGGCTATGCAACATCTTTCTTATTGAAATTCCTTCCTTCTCCATATCTTGGGATTTAATGGCATTTTCTGCTTTTGAATTGTTCACCGAAATTTGCTCCTGAATTCAGATTCTTCATGACCAAAGTTGTTACAAATCGAGCATTCTATTTCATTTCTAAGAGGAGAAAATTTATTATAGTAACGTTTCTTGATTCCTGTTACACTCCTTTGATTTCGTGCTTCTCTAGTCATGATGGTTTTGTAAGCAACACATTGAGCAACCTTGTGCCTAATGTTATGACATGAAAAACATTGCCCATTAAAGAAGTTTCTATGACCATCGAATCTTTTGACCTTGTTTACCTGTTGGTTGTGGATTCTATTGATATTCATCCTTGGAGTAAATTGAGTATGATTTACCTGATAATGGGTTTTAGGCCTTTGCTGACGATTAACATATTGTTCACTAGTCTTTGTTGCATCAGGATAGCTTCTGGTGGAGATTGACGGCTTCTGTGATTGAGATGATTCTTCAGTATATCCAAGACCTGTCTTTACCAGAGGAGAACGCTAAACTTTGATAATTTCATTTAAAGCTTCTGATCCTTTAGCAAATCTAAGATTGGGAGATTTCGTGTTCTCAAGATCTATTCTTAGACCCACAATTTCACATTCTATATTTTCATTGTGTTTTTCTCTTTCAACAAGTTGGTGTGTCAAACTATCATGGTCATATTCTTTTATTCTAAACAGATCTTGAGTTTAGTGATTTCTTCATGAAAGTCTTCCTCTTCTAATTAATCCAAAAAATCATCATTGTCATAGGCCATGAGGAGTCTATAGTCTTGTTCAGTTTCATCTTCATCACTATTAGATAAACCATCACTATCTTCATGCGTATAGTAACTTCTATTCACAACCTGTTTCCTATTTCCTTTTGCATATTCCTTCCCTTTTTTATATTGATCTTTATGAGGACATTTGGCTGCATAATGACCGACTCTACCACAAGCAAACCATTTAAAAGATAGCTTACCTGTAAACCTTCTAGAACCCCGTTGAAGCTTCTTGACAAAATTTACCTCATCTTCTTCTTCAGAAATGTGTCCTGATTCATTTTTCTTTTCCTTTTCTTTTCCATTTGATGATGCTTTAAATACAACTTCTCTCATATCTGATGGACCTCCTTTTCTCATTTCAAAGGCAGTTAGGATTCCATGTAGTTAAGTCATACTGATAGTTTGAAGATCTTGTTTTTCTTTTATGGAAGACACTTTTGACTCAAATTTAGAAGACAAAGATCTCAAAATTTTCTCAACTAAAGTAACTTCCTTTATTTCTTCACCGAGATTCCTCATAGAATTAACAATCTCATATATACGTAAAAAGTGACTGGCTACACTCTCATCTTTATGCATCTTAAGAGTTTCATACTGAATTCTGAGAGTTTGAAGCTTTGGCATTAGTTTTGTATAACTTCTTACATACAGAGTTTGTAGGAATTGCTGTTGGAAATTGATATCCTCCTTCCAAAATTTCCCAAACATCAGTTCCAAACAATTGTGGATAGGCTCTGGTTCCTATTTTCTAATATACTAAGTTCCTCCCATTGAAGATTGGTCGTCTGATGGATCCCATGCCTTCATGATTATTCATCTTGAAAGATCTTCCTTACAACGATCAAGCTTCTTATGAAGGACCTGCTCTGATACTAATTGTTGGAAATAATATTGAGAGGGGGGTGAATCAGTATTATCAAATCAATAATTTTATTTCCCAAACATATTTATATACGCTATTTCAGTGAAGTGAACTAGCATGTACACACAACTGTGATTAGAGAAACTAGTGTATATCTAGAGAACTTGTGATTTAGACAATTTATCATGTGTTGATCTTAAACCAGAACATCAGTAACTTATTAGACAGTGAAGTAAAAGTAGAATAAAGCATCACACATAAGCAACACACATGAACACCAAGATTTAATGTGGAAACCTAATGTGGGTGAAAACCACCTACTGCTGTCATCTCTGTCTTATTTTAATAATAAGAAAATATGTTTACAATCTTGTATTGGTGTAGACTCATACCATTACGTAGGCACCCACCTGCAGAAGGATAAAACCTTATCTCGTTTTCCAGCTTCTACTGGAAAGAGAGCTGCAACCCCCTAGCTCTTGTACAATCCAATTTGTTTACTACTACGTAGGTGCCAACCTACAAAAGGCCACGACCTTCTTTCTTCCTCTAGGGACCACGTTTCATGAATTTTCAGACTCAATACTTGTGGATCACAACACCACAATATGAAGGCCATGTTTCATCCAATTTTCATGCTGGATCCATCAAAAACTTTTAAACTTAAACTGCATCAACCAACATTCAGTTAATCTGAACAATCAGATCACTAACACCATAACATTGTGTTGAACCTAGAAACCTGCATCATCATTAAGAACCAGCTGTAACCAAAAAAACCATGCGTTAGAGTGTATACGCTACTTGGCTGAACCTAAACTGTGTGTATACACTACTTTCGTTAATCAAACCTACGTATACCTTCAAAACTACTACAAACATAAACTTTTGAATCAAGTCTCTACCAACCAACAATATACTGAATATCTACTGCCAACATACAGAGCTTTACACAAGCAGTGACAAAGATCACTTCTTATCACTTATACAATCAATCAATCAAATACCAACCACCTTATGCATTCAGTTTTACATTCAAATCTAAGAAGACTTCATTGACAGACAATAGTAAAACAACAGAATTTGATCAAATAGATTAGTTAGATCTGAAAAGGAAGCTTTTCTTTTGTACACGCTATTTTGAAGAGCATAACCTGCATGTACACATGCCTTCAAAGAGACGAACCAGTGTACATATCTGCAAATATCAACTCATAACTTTGCTGCACTTTTGAACTTCAGACAAACCTAGATCACGACATTTAAAGAATAAAATAGTTGTACACAGTCAAATCTAGCCCAATCAGATCATCCAATCATAAGTCACTTCAGGTCTCATGATCCTGATCCAACATTGAATTCAAGGTGCACAAAGTATTTTAGATCAAATCACCCTAAAACATAAAATATACTCCAGATAGAAGTATTCCTTAGAAACCCATACACTTGCACTCTTGGCCTGATGATCTTCTCCTCCTTATATAGCTTTAGGTCCTTTGTCAATACCTTGGACCAAAACCACTTAGGACCAATAACTTGGACCAAATACCTTGGAACAAATACCTAGGGTTAATACCATGAACCAAATACCTCAGACCAAATACCTAGGGTCAATACCATGGACCAAATACCTTGGATCAAAACCTAGGTTTTCCAATCATGTACATGCTTTTCTTTCTATGGGAGTGTATGTATATGTATATGCTCTTTTTGTTATGTGGAACAACATGTATATGTTGTTTTGACTAAGTGGACCAGTGTGTATCAGTTTTTTCCTTTACCTTCTTAATTCTGATCAGTAGAACCTAGTTACCTCTTCCTATTCTTTTGTACCATTGCCCTTTAGCCTTTGAATATACTTGTTAACACATATTTCATTAAATTTGGAAGTTCCCAATGGATTTAGAATTTAAAAACTGTTAAACACACATGGGGAGCAACATAGATGTGAAAGATAAAACATGCAATACCATTTTATTAACAAATCATATACATTTATAGTACATGTGGTGACCGTTGGGTTTCACATCCCAAGGTCCCTTGGACTCCTTTTGTCCATTCGGCTTCCACACTAACCCATTGAGGATTAGGTGTCCAACATTCTCCCCCTTAATCCGAAGGGTTATGTATGAGTCCAAGAAGAGAGTTGTAATACAAAATGTGCAAAAATGCATGGCAGCACTAGGCTGAATGTGCTCTCTGAAATGTTG
>APFE031089981.1:0-20778 GCA_000404065.3 Pinus taeda | reverse complement strand
TTCAACCATAAAAGGGAGGCCTCACCCCGCATAAAAGGTAAAACTTCCACCTGAAAAGGGAAGTCTCAACCTGTGATGGTTTAAGGATGACCAACAACTCTGGAATGCTTATGCAATTCCTAGAACTCTTCCAAAACTGGCAAGAAGCTGGAGTCTTCTGCTAGAGGAAGTGTTCTCAATTTTGTTCGCGGAACTCTTCCAAAACTGGCAAGAAGCTGAAGTCTTCTACTAGAGGAAGTGTCCCAGATTGCCATCTGAAGGCATGTTCAAGCATCTTTGTCTCTGGCTACAACTCTGAAACGGGTGTGGCAGGTTGTGGCTCAGGCTCGCTTGATGTGGCTTTGAAGCTTGTAGATGACCATCATTTCCCCCCGTGTCAGATACAAGGTGAGATGATGGAGAAAACTCAACTGCAAGACTTTTCAATATTTTGGAACAAGTTCTGACATGTGTTTGGAATATCTTCTTGGCTGTTGATGCCCATTTCCAAGAAGCGATCCATCCAAGATGAATATTTGTTATTGTAGGGTGTTTGTTTCTGAAGCATCTGTTTGAAGAATGACTAGTTTTATGACAGTGCTTACATGGATGAAGATCAAAACAGTGATCTTTCTGATCGCCAACTCGGTCACAGTGTTGGCATTTCACAATATGTTGTTGTTGTTGTTGTTATGGAAGAGGGGCAGAGTCTGGAACAACTGGAGCTGAACTATCATAAGGAGCAGGTGAACTGTCATAAATGAATCCAGCACTCTGAAACTGAATGGGCTTGGCATAGTTTGGAAGATGAAAGGACAAGTCCTTGTCATATCCAAGACCAATTCTATGCTTGTTGTGGACAAGCTGTTCTCAAGGTCTGATGATGGGCTTGGGAAGTGCAGATTAAGTTTTTGCATCTGCATGTACAGCTGCTACTTTATTTGAATGAACTGTAACATTATTAACATGCTACTGATGGGTGGTTGTCTCAATGTTCTGAACAAAAACAGGTTCAGAATGATGTCTATTTTGATGTAGCTCTTCTTACTGTAGCTGTGATTCAAGTTGTAAAAAATCTATCTTTTCCTGTGCATTTTGTAGACATGTCTTAATTTCTGAAAGAGATCCTTTGCTGATTTGTAATGTGTCATCAACAGTAGATTGTATAAGAGTTTTCATGAACTCTAATACTTCACTGATTCTAGCCATTTTTCTCCAATGTCACTTAAAAAACACAACTAAGGCAACAACAACTGCAAACTTGCTTGGATCCTTCAAGTTCTCTTTCACTTTCAAATCAGAAATGATGGCTATCAAAACTTCAATAATTATAACACTGTCATGGACAGGACTTGAATGTTCATATGCCTTGACTGGGGTACGAATCAGTGTTCTCTGATCTTGCCACTCTCTTTTCAAAGAAAACAATAGTCCACTTCAATATTTGAGATACCATTCTTGATGTCTCATTTGTTACAATAAGTTGAGAAAGCACTGAAATAAAAGCGGTAGTGCTAATGCTCAATTCAACAATCTTCATGCGATTTCCAAACTCAATGCAATATGGACTTCTAACTTGATGCAGAAGTAAAATCAAACACTACTTAATCCAATAATTCCATTCACAGATGGCTGGATTTTAATTCAAATAAAAGAATGTGCTTATGTTTTTCAACCAGCAAATTGATGCACGCAAGGCCTGCAATACCCAGAATCTTTCCTCTTCAATACACAGGCAAATTCAACAACTTAAATTTGGGGAAGCTCTCTTCAAATATTTTGTTCACAAACTTCTGGGGTTTAAAAAACCATGCTTTATATCACTTTCATGCAATCTACCCAAAACTTCATTCACATGTCAATTTAGAAACTACATTCATCATTTTACTTCCAACATATACTTCATAAAACCCTCAAGCTTTGTGAACACCCATTCAAAAGTCTTATAAAAGAATTTAACCATTCAAGCCCAATACTTATCATGACATGAAGGCATTTCAATATTGTGAAATATACCTCTAAATCTACCATACACAATGGATACAAATTCAGCTTCAATATCTAACATGAGAGGTGGACCGCTATCGTTCTCAAGTGCTTTGCCGGCCGTTATAGAATCCCCCAACATTAGAAGACTTTCTATGATTCTTCCACTTTTAGTTCCCACTACGTAAGCAGTGGAGACGTGCTGGAGGATTTGAAGTTTAAGGCATCGTTTAGCGAATTGCACAATATTCTCAGCTCCATTTGTGTTGACATTCATAGATATATCATGTCTGTCATCAAACACGGTGTTGGCTGCAATATGGACAATGGCGTCCAGATTTTCCAAGAGGTCCTCTCTGCTACTCTCGAAACATTATACGCTTTTCCGTATTAATAAATCCAAGCCATATATTCCGCCAATAAAATAATAGTTTCCAAAATTCAAAACAATATATACTCGCTACCACAAACACTATTAAATGCTACCTAAATAAACCACGTGGAAATGTCAAACTATCTAACTCTCCTGCATGCAAGTATTGCATTGCCAAACTCTCGGAATAAAAAAAAATCCTCCGTTTCATTGGATTTTAGTCCATGGCGAAGCGTCCATCCACCTTCATCTTTGGTTTAGTGGTGGGGCTGGCCGGTCGTTGCCCTACCCGTTCGCTCTTCAAGATTAGCACAGCAGGCATTCTCAAACACATTTAATGAGTAAACTTTATCGTCATCATGGTGACAAACATCTCCATCACAGATAACTGCATCACAGGTCACTTTAATGAGTAAACTTTAATCAGCACGGTGACAAACATCTCCATCACAGATAACTCCAGCGGGTTTGCTGTTCTCGTCAATCACAGCATCTGCGTTTTTTTTCCATGTCCTTCCTTACTGGCACTATCTGACTTTTCATGCGTTTCGATTTTGTTCTTCAGCGTTTGAAGATGTTGATAAGTAAAAGGATAGGGCTTGGCTCCGTACGTGTGTATGAGACGTCTGGCTGCTATGCCATCAGTCAAGTTATCATCATGAACCACGATCAACTTCGGAATGCCTTTAACAACGCAAGAATCACGAAGAGCGTCCCTCAATCCGTGATCGAATCCATTCAACACCCAACTTAACTTTGATCAACACGCAGAGCGTAGCAATGGCGAGCAGGGGTAGTAGATGGATTGTGAAAGAAATGGTAAGAAGTCGGTCTAAATGGGCGCAAGTTCTGAGAAAGGGACTAGAACCCTCCTGGGTGAGGAGGAACATAACTTACATGCCACGGCCGGGGGACGGCGCACCGATGGCAGTGAACCTATTTGCTGCATAGTTTTTTTTTTTTTTTACGTGCTATGATCCAAAATTCAGTGCAAGCTCGGATTTCCTCTTCCCGTAATTCAAGGGCAGTGCAGCGCTGGAAGGACAGAGGCGTTATGTTAGGATAGAGGCAGTGCAGCGCTGGAAGGACAGAGGCGTTATGTCAGGGCAGAGGCAGTGCAGCGCTGGAAGGATAGAGGCGGTGGTCAGAACAGCTTGGACAACACTGGTCAGGGAATAATGCACAGAGAATAATGCACAGCACTTCTTTCAGGAACGTTCATGGGCAATGAGGCAGAGAAACGTTCAAGTGAATATGGCAGAAATAAACTACACAGAAAGGCCATAAACAAATGGCTCAAATTAATTATGCAGGGCAGGAATACGCCTGCTCTAATATGATGTTAAACACACATGGGGAGCAACATTGATGTGAAAGATAAACCATGCAATACCATTTTATTAACAAATCATATACATTTATGGTACATGTGGTGACCGTTGGGTTTCACATCCCAAGGTCCCTTGGACTCCTTTTGTCCATTCGGCTTCCACACTAACCCATTGAGGATTAGGTGTCCAACAAAAACTTTAACCAGATTAAGTTTTTTCAAAATGAGGAATTAGAAAGTCACTTAGTTCACTAATTTTAATGTAGATATTCACCATTTTTTGTGTAAAAATTATCACGATAAGATTTATAAAAAAATTTATATAAACTTGCTAAAGAAAATCTTTCACATCTTAATCTTGGATTCCTTACATTATCTATTTTAATAGTTTTTATGGTTTATATTAAAAGATAAGTTTTTTAAGGTTATTTTATGAAAATAATGATGTGTATTTTACTATAATTAACCCATTTAATTGTAATCAGATATAGTAAATATCATGTATGTGTTAAGCTACAATTATTACTAAGAAAGTGGTTGCACAATTTAAAAGTCTATCGCCTTTGCAACACTAATAATATGGTTGAAGATTAAAAATCTCTCATAGATCATCCAGTTTATATTCATATTGGAATTAAATTTCAAAATATTTGTGACACTACCAACCTTCTTGATTGTTTAACTAAACAAAATTATGATGATCTTGAAACACTTATTTTAACACTTTTTGAGCATATTAACAATAAAATTCAAAATAACTTTTAGTAATATCTTTTTACCTTCTTATATACAATTTTTGGTCTTAGTGGATGATAATCATCATTATCACCATCATAATTACATACTATTGTAGGAAGTTTGCACCATTTTAGAGTTGCGGAAAAAAAAAAATAGTATCAAATTAAATGTTGAATGTGAGTAGTAGCATAATTTATTTTTATTTATTATTTGTACTTTTATGTTAATAAAAAAGTTGATTGAGGCTTGCTTAATGAATAATAGATTAATATGTAAGATACATATTAAGTATAAAGTTATTTAATGACAAATGATCTTAGTGATGTGTCGAATATATACCATTATTTAGAACTTTAACTAAACTAAGTTTTTTCAAAATAAGGAATTAGAAAGTAACTTAGTTCACTAATTTAATGTATATATTCACCATTTCTTGTGTAAAATTATCATGATAAAATTTATAAAACAAATTTATATAAACTTGCAAAAGCAAATCTTTCACATCTTAATTTGGATTCCTTACATTAGCTATTTTAATATTTTTTATGGTTTATATTAAAAGATAAGTTTGTTAAGGTTATTTTATGAAAATAATGGTGTATGTTACTATTATTAACCCATTTAATTATAATCTTGTATAGTACATATTATGTATGCGTTAAGTTATGATTATTACTAAAGGAGTGTTAGCACAACTTAAAAGTCTATCACCTTTGCAACACTAGTAATATGGTTGAAGATTAAAAAAACTCTCATAGATCATCTAGTTTATACTCATATTGGAATTAAATTTCAAAATATTTGTGACGCTACCAACTTTCTTGATTGTTTAACTAAACAAAATTACAATGATCTTGAAACACTTCTTTTAATGCATTTTGAGCATAACAATAAAATTCAAAATAACTTTTAGTAATATCTTTTTACCTTCTTATATACCTTATTTTGTCTTAGTGGATGATAATAATCATTATCACCATCATAATTACATACTATTGTAGGAAGTTTACACTATTTTAGAGTTGAGGAGAAAAAAAAAATTAGGATCAAATTAAATGTTGAATGTGAGTAGAAGATTGAGGCTTGCTTAAATAATAATAGATTAATATATATCATAAAGTTATTTAATGACAAATGATCTTAGTAATGTGTCCAATATATACCATTATTTAGAACATTAACTAGATTAAATTTTTTCGAATGAGGAATAAGAAAGTCCATTAGTTCACTAATTTTAATGTAGATATTCACCATTTTTTTTGTAAAAATTATCATGATAAAATTTATAAAACAAATTTATATAAACTTGCAAAAGCAAATCTTTCACATCTTAATGTGGATTCCTATTTTTAATATTTTTATGGTTTATGTTAAAACATAAGTTTGTTAAGGTTATTCTATGAAAATAATGATGTGTATGTTGCTATTATTAACCCATTTAATTATAATCCGATATATAGTAAAATATCGTGTATGTGTTAAGTTATGATTATTACTAAAAGAGTGTTAGCACAATAAAAACGCTATCACCTTTGCAACACTAGTAATATGGTTGAAGATTTAAAAATTGTCATAGATCATCTAGTTTATACTCATATTGGAATTAAATTTCAAAATATTTGTGACGCTACCAACCTTCAAGATTGTTTAACTAAACAAAATTATGATGATATTGAAACACTCCTTTTAATGTTTTTTTAGCATAACAATAAAATTCGAAAAATAACATTGAGTAATATCTTTTTACCTTCTTATACCATATTTGGTCTTAGTGGATGATAATCGTCATTATCACCATCAACATTATATAATATTGTAGGAAGTTTGCACCATTTTAGAGTTGAGGAGAAAATATTTTTTTTAAGATAAAATTAAATGTTGAATGCGAGTAGTAGCATAATTTATTTATTATTTATTATTTGTACTTTTATGTTTAAAACTTGAGGCTTACTTAATGAATAATAGATTAATATGCAAGCTATATATTAAGTATAAAATTATTTAATGACAAATGATCTTAGTAATTTGTCCAATATATACCATCATATATCCATTTTAAGTGGAGATGTAGGGATCAAATTTCTTCACGTGCAAATATTTTGAATGAAAGATACAATGTGTTATTTTTCATTGTTGACATTGTATTTTTGAATGCTAAATAGAGTATATATACGACCAAATAAAAATTTTAACCATAAAAAACTTTTTTCTTATATATAGATATATATGAGTGATATTGACATAAATTAGTTACATACTCAAAATGTTTCTCTGTATCTCTAGCTGAAGATTGTTTTGAAAAGTATAAAATTTAAACATATAATCCACAACATTTATATACTTATAATTACTTTACAAAATATTCATTTTTTCAAATTTTTCTATTTAGAACATAATTTTTATTTTTCCCCCTATATTGGGTTGTAAAATGAGCCTCTCGTCTCAATTACTAATCATTTTAATGATCAAAATCAATCATGAATTAGAATAGTAACAAAGTAGTACAATTTGATTATTTTAAAATACAAAATAAAGAGAGAAAATTGACTAAGATATTTATTACAAATGTTTAGTTTTTATTCCTGTAGTGTTTAAGGATATTATATTGAAAAGAACATATTAACATTCATCTAAAACATAGATTACTTACATTATTTCTATTATCATTAACATTTATATTTATGTATTAAATTTGACTCTTGAATAATAGATTTTGCAAAAAAAAAAAAACTTACCTATGAAGTTATTTAACAATATACTAATATTGTTTTTTCTTACTATTAGTGACCATAATGATCAAAATCAATCATGAATTAGAATAGTAACAAAGTAGTACAATTTGATTATTTTCAAATACAACAAGAAAGATAGAAAATTGACTAAGATATTATTACAAATGTTTAGCTTATATTCTTGTAGTGTTTAAGGATATTATATTGAAAAGAACATATTAACATTCATCTAAAACTTAGATTCCTTACATTATTTCTATTATCATTAACATTTATATTTATGTATTAAATTTGACTCGTGAATAATAGATTTTGCAAAAAAAAAAACTTACCTATAAAGTTATTTAAGAATATACTAATATTGTTTTTTCTTACTATTATTGACCATTTTAAATTGAACACTAACTTATTTTTCCTATGTTGAGTACAAATTAATTATACTAGTACAATGTTGGCACCACTTCAAAATCTATAAGAGGAAATATTTTATAATTCTAGTTGTGTTGTTCAATTATCAAAATATTCTTTTTTATAAATTAAAGTGCAACAAAATAGTGAATTTGATTTATATCAATTATAATAAGGAAAATTAAGGAAAACTCACCTCAAACATTATATCTAGTGTCTAGCATTTATTCATTAAGTGTTTAAATGGCTTATATTAAGTAGAATACTAATTAGGTACTCCATTTTTTTTTAATAGACCAAGTTTAGAAGATGTTTTTAAGTGCATTATTGAATTTGATTATGCATATTTGATATGGTGAGAAGTCATGTTGGTCAAATAAAGCTTTGAAAACTTAAAATTTTATGGCATTGTCATGTAATTTGTATAACACATGATTACATTGAAATATTAAATAATATAAAACTCCTCCAAAAAGAATATGAAGAGAATATTTGATATACAACAAATATGGAAAAGTGTGTATGAATGTATATTAATAGATCCTTAAAAAAAATTACATTCATGAATCATATAAACCTACTCTTAAGATATTCACTCAAGTAGATCATGAATGGCTTCTACACCATATTTATTTATCTTCGTCTTCTTGCAATGTTATTTCTTTGGAATCCATGCCCACACTATGGTATTAATTGGAATAGAACCAAGTTCTGTGTCATCAGGATTTGTTACCCAATATTGCTCTAAAAATTTTCCATTGTATTTCCCTGACATAGGCTTCCACCAGTCAACCTTTACATGAAGATTCTCAATTTCATTATCCCTAAATATATTTGAGATGGATTTTGCCATCCAAATCATCTCTCCTGCATCCTCATTTCCTGATCTAACTAGCAACATCTTTCCTTTCTCAACATCAATCATCAGATTGAAAGTTGGTTTTGGCTTGTTGCATTTGGGTCCAACATATATTGGTTCATCCATCACATTATCAAAATCTCCATCCATAATACTTGACATTACTTGGAGTGCATTACGATCAACATCAACAATGTGCCTTTTCCTAAGCCAGAAATCCTCAGAAGATGAATCACTTCCATATATTATTTTATGATCATTATAGATTCCATCTAATGTATCAAGAACTTTTTCCCAATACACTACTTTATTTTTCCATTCCTCTGTAACAATTGGTGAATCCTCATTCCCAATAGTGTCTTTCAACATTTTTATGTATGACGTTATCCCTTCCTTTAGTTCTTTTAAATAGACATCATTCTGTTTGGAAGCTAAGAAAGATGGCTTCCTTATGGGAATTATAGGTCGGACTTCATCATCTGTATTCCATAACTGAACTAGTTCTGACCACTCAATATCTCTAATTGATTCTTTGTACCTTAGTACTGGAACATCATTTAGTACAAGAAATTGGAAGTATTTGACATTAATATGTCCAACTAATGCATTTTTTCCCTCCTTGATGTTTCCATTAAGGAAACTTTTGAAGCCATAGACCTTGTCAATAAGTGTAGGTAGAAACACTCGATTTTCTTCAATTGCGTGATATGTATCCATCATTTCAGGTAAAGAATAAATATCTTTACTTTTTAGGTTGGAAGACATTCTTCCGTAGGTTCCATATATGTCTTCATGGGTGTGCCCCACAGGCAAGAACCCAACCTCAATAGTGATGAAGACACCAAGTGCAGTTAAAAGTGATAGAAACATGAAAATATAGCGATTCTTATTATCACTTGTTGCATTTTCCAACTGTAACAAAAAATGTGGAGGAAGAGGTTTAAAATCAACATTTTGACTTTTTGAACTTCCATGAGATATAAAATCATCCTTGTACCCTTGACATTTTGAGTAAATAGAGGTCTCAAGTAATGCATTTGTAAGTGGGTTTCTTGAAATTCCACTTTCATAAAGTAGATCACCATACATATCCATTTGTGGGTCTTCAAGGTCCCTTAAGCACTTTGCAAGAGATGTAATAGTAAATTGTGATCCCATATGGACAAATGGTAAGGAGAAATGACCAAAACCTCCTGCCTTATGCCCATGTGTAACCATACCTGTCAATGACAAACCTAAATTTGTTCCTACAATAGATTTTGATTTGACACATAGCCTTGGGATTGAAGTCTTTGTTTTGTCCATTTTATCATGGATAATGCTCAAACACTCCTTTGGAAATCGCTCTGACATAATTCTATGGGCATAGTAGCAATATCTTCCACACATAACGATATTGTTATGTTTCTTCAACCTACCTCGTGCCTTTTCTTCCAACTCTTTTGTAGTTGCTGACTTCATTTGTGCTTTCAACACAATACATTCATTGCATTTACTGAAGTTAGTGTTCTTTGAAAATGCCACATCTCGAAACTTAGTATTCCAAATATTGCTCATTGTTGATTGTGATATTGATGGGTAATTGAGCTTTTGAAGAGCCTCATTGATCTCTTTTAACAAAGAATTTTGAGTGTAAGTCAAAGGAAGAAATCTTAAAGGAGCAGATGTTCCATCTTCTTCAACTTGAGGTGTTTGGTTTGGTCAAAAATCTGAATTATCCATTACAATTTTGTGCAATATTTCTATGGTTTCCACTGTGTGAGCTCTTGCTTTGCATGTGTTGGTGTTGCCATGAATAGCTTTGATCTGTCCATGTTGGAAATAATGCTGGTAGTTATAGAATGTTCTTTGAGGAATTTTATGTATCTTATACCATGCTTTCTTACAAATAATATTCCGATTAAATCTCATGTCCTTTACATTTCTAGCAATAGGTGGTAAGCCATGGCCATGGCCATGGCCCTTTGGCATGACTGTGTTTGACATGAGTGAATTCAAGACAAATTATCTAATACCATTTTTATTTATTTGTCTCATATCCCTTCTAGCACCTGCAATGGCCTTCCTATCCACATGTTGAAGACAATATTTTCTACAATATACATCTGCTTCCAAAACTTGAATTTCTTTCTCTTCATCTATTTTTGTTTGACATTTTGCAAATTTTTTTGTAGCCATAACTCGTTTAATCCTTTTATATGGCCTTGTTACATGCATATCAATTGAGTTTCTATCTTTTTCATTACAAAAGAACCCATCCAAATTGTTTAAGGGATTTGTGTCCTCTATAACATCCCATATCACCATTTCCTTTGGTGCCTCTTTGAACTTTTTCTTAACCCTTAATATCAGACCTTTGTTGTCCACCAACTTAGTTATTGGCCATCTAACCAAGAAATGTATAGACTTATCCGCAATTCTACATATCTCACAATTTCCATCTATCTCTTCTAGAAAAACACCAAAATCCATTTCACCTAGTGTTTCACCCTCAACAATGTCATCCTCGCGGACATTAACTAGCATTCCTTTGGCAATGCACATGCGTGTTCCCATGCATTCATGTGTAAGAGAAACCTTTGTGCATATGAATCTAACCCTATCTTGGGGAATATTTGTGGCATGATCATGACAGTGAGGCTCCAAATTTGATTCTAGCCAAATTTCATAAGATTCTAATGCACCCCCAAGTGTATGCTCAAATCTTGTTGGATGTGGTAGAGGAGCATTATGTTTTAACACCTTCTCGATTTTAACCACTATGCATCCTTTCTTTACAATCTTTCCATGCACTTTATGCCCAAGCTCTGTATTGAATATGGAGCCCTCGCCCACCTTCACTCCATGTTGCAGAAGATCTACCTTGGCTCCAACAGAAAATGTGGAAGAAACATTTGCACCTATAAATGAATGTAAATAAGGTTAGTATTTACTCAAAAAAAAACATTTATTATTCTATCAATAATATATAACACATGCTTCAATATTTTGATTTACCTATGTTGAGTCTCAAATCCATGATCTTCCATGGATGTATGTCCCCTTCATTAACATCCTCATCAATCAAATGTGGTTGATTTATATCAATTATCAAAATTGTAACATAACCATCATTAACCCTTTCTCCAACATAATAAGTTCCAGACTCTGGAGATTTGACCCTTCCTAGCCCAATGACTTGATCATTAATAAGGAGATCAACATAGTCCCCTTTTTCCAAAATTATATTTTCCATTGTAGCTTGTATCAATTCTGTAACAACAATTAAATCATAACTTGTAATTAAAAGGTTGAACCGTGTAAAGTGTGACTTTATATTTTCACAAAAACACACAACTTACGAAAAAGTAATATATATGCAAAAATTAATATAGTATGGTAGTAATATTGTATGTAATGAAACATTGTTTCCTCAAATGAAAGCTAACAATCAATATCATTCCTTCTACTACAAACATAAGCATATTACTAGAAGCAACATTACATGGTCAAATAAATCTAGCACATGCTAAATTTCCTTCTAGGACAGACAAGCACATTGTCAATAAGAATATTAAAAGGCGAAGGAAATCCGCCACATGCTAAATTTCCTTCTAATGTAAATAGAAGCATATTACTCACAAAGACATTTCAAAGTAAAAGAAATCTTACACATTCTAAAGTTTATTCTAGCACAAACACAATCACATTGCCAAAAACAACATTGCAATGTGAAAGATATCTAGCATATGCTTGATTTACTTCTAGCACAAACAAAGGCACATTGCCAACAATAACATTGTACGGAAAACCAATTCCAACAACTTCTATCAAAACACAATCACATTTCCAATAACAGCGTCGTGAGGTAAAATAAATTTAACGTGTGCTAGCTTTACATGTACCATAAATACAAGCATACTACCAAAAACAACATTTCATGCTAGAAGAAATCTAGTGCATGTTATATTTCCTTCTAACACAAACAAAAGCACATTACCAAGGTGAAGGAAATATAACACGTGTTCGATTTCCTTCTATAATAAACAACCAAATTGAAACAACAATATTTCATAGCAAAAGAAATCTAGCACAACTTCTAGCCCAAACACAAGCACAACATTTCCAATAACATTGCCAAGGTGAAGGAAATCTAACACTTGCTAGATTTCGTTTTATCATAAACAACCAAATTGACAACAACAATATTGCAAAGAAAACGAAATCTAGCATAGTTTCTGGCCCAAACACAAGCACGTTTCCAATAAAAATATTGCAAGGTGAAAGAAATTTAACGCATGTTAGCTTTACATGTGGCAGAAATAGAAGAAAACTACCAACAACAACATTGCATGCCAAAAGAAATCTATTGCGTGTTATGTTTCTTTTTAACACAAATCAACAAAGCGTAATGGTGATTCTCTGTTGTGAATACCCATATTAAAAGTGGTGTAATGCTAATAACACCAATGCAGCTACTACCAGGATACCAATGTAAAGTTTCATTGTTCAAAAGTTTAGGGCCTCCTTGGTAAAACCATGCATGTCATATTCAGTGACTATGGCATACTCTCAGGTAGATTCAGTAATAAATTTTGTGCATCAATAGAGTTTTGGCATTTCCTGGCTAAGTTAAGGCACCAACACCACAACTGTTATGAATCACCTAGACAAGTCTCAAGAGATAGCCTCTTTTGTCTCATCACTATATCAATCCATGAAATGGTGGAGAGCCTAACAACCTTCTCTTTTAATCACTCAAGCTAGACCAAATTGACAAGTTGTATTCCTACCTAACCAAACATTCCTACCTAACCAAACATTTTCCATGTTTTTGCTTATAAAAAGATAGTAGTCTAGGGGTTATCCTCATGCAAAATGTACCTCTCGACAGACTATGTTAACACCTTGTTTTAGGAGATTAACCGACTAGCCTTTGTTTTATAGTACAAATAAAATCAGTCACACTTTCATATTTTATTTGGATTTTATTTTCACCCATATGTAGTAGCATTGTGCTGACCAATACGTTGGCTTTAAAAAGTAATGCAGTTCTAATAGTCAATATTGACATGGTTGGTCAATCGTTTTCTATGGAATAGATTTATGATGACAGGAAAATTATAGAAGTATCGATAGTCATAGAAAATGAATTTGCAGGGAGACTGGGTAGACCAAATCAAGTTCCCACATCCATTTGCATGTTGAAAACATCCCAACATGAGGACAAAGATACATATCTTGGAAAGGAATCTTCAAATGGAACCCGATCCAAAAAAAATTTGACAAACGTAAAAGAAATCGATCAAGAACCAGGAACAGATACAAAAACTCATTATGGGTATTGATATATATTGGGATAATGTGGTAAAGATGAAGCATAAGGTATTGGTGGGCCACTAGGAACACATTAGGATGTCTAGTGGACAAATGAAAGAATGGGTGCATAAATGCTGGTTCTGTATTGTTGGAAATAGACCGAAGGTAACCATGCTCCTCAATAGTTGGTTTGGATTCCACTTCATGACAATGGAAGATGCAGATAGGATTGGCTCAATCTCATGCGTGAAAGGTAGGGGATTTTTATGCTTGTAGAATTAGATGGTCAGATTTAATCCTATTAAAGAAGATCCCGAACGAAAATACATATGGGTTAAACTCCTTGGCCTTCCTTTGGAACTATGGACCAAGAAGGAAAGCATGGAAATTGCCAACAAGATAGGAAAATTCTATTATGTCGATGAAGGGAGTGTTGGCCTTCTAGAAAAATGAGTAGCATGGTTTTTCATTGAACCAGATTCCATAGAAGGTCTCCGAGCTACCCTTGATATCTATTAGAGTACAAAATCTATCATAAAATGAGTGGATTACTGGGGAATCCCTTTTAGATGTTTGGGATGCCATAATACCATACATCTAATAGTGAAATTCCTACGTAGACTTGGTTCGGATGACATCAAAATGTATGGTAAGGCTATAGGCGTAAATCAGAATCATACTTTTCCCAAGAAAGAACATGCCCCTTGGGAGCTGCCAAATGAAGTGTAGGTGCCTACGCTAGAATAAGTTCCTATAAACAATAGTAGTAGAAAGGATAACAATATGTTGACTCTAGGAATTAATACTGAAGAAATGGATTCCCAAGAGAGGCCATATGGACAGGGAAACTTGGTAAATAATGAGAAGAGAAGCTTATGACTAAGATGGAGCAATTAAGATGACAAAGTGAGCAGGAAAGAAGGATCATGCATAGAAATGAAGAACAAGATGAGTGAGAATGAAAAAGGATGAAGAAATATCAACAGATAAATAGTTGCTTCGCAAGCAAAGGTGGAAGATTTTAGATTCAAGTAATATCTTTGGTTGTTAGTTGTAATTGGTTCCCAATAAATGCATATATTCGTTTTCCCAGAAAAAGAAAAAGAAAAAAATAAATAAAATAAAAAATCCTGGAAATTTGGAGCACTTCCTCACAGATCTTTTCTACTAGAATTTTATAATTAATATTATAGAGGCAGAGTCAAGGTGCTTATGCACCAAAGCGCTAAAGTGTACTATTCTTATGTAGAATAACAGTCAATAAATTGGAACTCATCTACAATTATACGAGAGATCGCAATGTTCAGAGAGCCAAAAGATTTCTAAGCACCTTCCAAGCAAAAACTTAGCACGCTTGTACCTCTAATGGGCATTACCATCCATGGATCATTTCTTCAACCAAACTACAGTAGTCAAAATTTCAAACCATTAGGTATGGAAGTCATAAAAACACCAAATAATATCATGTCTTACCAAAGAACAATTGCACTGCCATGACAGGAGAAGCATTTGGCTTGTGTTCAGACACATCCAGAGTTAATAGAAATATAGTTTCCTATCTAGATTTCGGTTCTTCTGAACCCTCCTCAGTGTCATCATCATCATGATTTTTATCATCTTCTTCCCCTTCAGTATCTTCTTCAGTGTCAAGGGCATTATCTTTATTTCGTCTAAGTCCATGAAGTTGTCTGAAATCAGGGGCAAGAATATCAAGCATCTCATTCAAAGCTTGGTGCTCATAGCTTTGTCGAGAAGCTAACTTGGGAGGTGGATAATTTTGACTTCCTGCCACTGCATCTTCAGGCACTGTGTCTTGACACTTCAAGCTACTTAATAGTAGATCTTGCCTGGACCTAATATTCTCACCTGTTGCTGCAATCTGACTAGCATCAAAATCTTGATTAATTCCTTCACCACTGATCCTTCCTGTCCCTGGATGTCTGTCATCACTCCGAAGAGATTCATTGACACCATGAACTGAACCAACTGTACTGACTGCCCAACTACCAGCAACCTCTGATGCTAATAGATCAATTGTTGCTACCGAATTCTTATCTCCCTTGTTTTTAGCATGTATATCTTCTCTATGCTGCTGACTGACAGGAGATTGACTCTGCCTCTCCCCATTTAACAAGTTTCCAATAGGATGGGATGTTCTCACCAAATGCTGGCCACTGTTATATGTATCAGGTAATCTTTTTGGTTCAGCACCAGTCCTGGTGTTTAATGTTTCCCCTTGATTTTCACCAGCTAAGTCTATCCTCGCCCATTCCATTGGAGCTTGTTCTTCATCTTCAAGTTGCATTGTTTCTCCTCCCAAACTCCCTTCACCATCTCCTACTTCATCATCCTCCTAAACCATTTCTCTTAGATTCTTGTTTGGTTTGGCAGGCTCATTCCCCATAGGATATGTACAAAAATCGATCCTTCTACATCTTGTGCTTTCAAGCAACTGAGTTGCATCTGCTTCTGCCCCAAGGAATTTTAGTTTCTGATCATAATGCAATCTTTTTGGAATGGAATGGTGAACAAGAAGCTAAGAAATTACCATTCAAGTTCAATCAAGTATGGATACAATATAAATATTTAGTCGACCTGATTAAGATATCTTGGATGAGGCCTTTAGGGATAATGAAAAATAAAATGATGTATCAGGTCACTCAGAAACTGCACAGGCTACAGTCAAAGGTTAAGACATGCATCATCAAGTGCAAGAAGACACTCTCTCGAGAGTTTTCTATTATAGATAAAGAGATTTCGAAATTGATGTACCCTACAAGTCCTAATTTCGTATCTCAACAAAGCAAAAATACAATATTGGAGCTCTCTAAATTATCAGGCAGAGGAATGGAGACAAAAAATAAAAATGACGCAGGTTTCTAGGGGAGATAATAATACTAAGTACTTTCATAAGATAGCTTCCAAAAGAAAAAATTCCAACACAATTTGGTATACTAGAAATATGGTCAATATAATACTAACTACTCAGAAAGACATCCTACAAGAAGTTGTAAGCCATTTTAGTAATCATTGGATTGGCTGGGAATCACATTCTTCCTCCCCCAATCATCCAGTTTCTTCATGGGCATGAGCTTTTCACTCTTGCTGATATTGGCTCCCAACAATCTATCATTTCCTCCTCTTCCAGGTGGCCACATGCTAAAAATTTTGCTCTAATGATGGAGCTCAATGTCAAATGGGAAGATTACAGTTCTCATCTCTATCACGCAAATATTACTCTGTCTAAGAGGGCAGATAGGCATTCTTGGGGCGGTCTTTCTCATGGAGGAGAAATCTCTACCAAAGAAACATGCAAGTACATATACAACATGCAAAGGTAGGGGAAGAAAATGAACCATATGAAAAGTATGGTGAAGATCACGCTTTCCTTGCTGATAATTTAAATCCTGAAAACACTTTTGAGGTCACCGAAATACAGTTCATTAAACTAATCCTATTTTCACAGACACTGAAAGTAAGGGAGCTACAAACTTTCATGGTAATACACTTGGCACCTCAACATTTCATTGTGAGTTTAAGTGGGAGTAATGTAACCCCCATGTTGCACTTTGATGTAGACCATGACTTTGTCCTTTCTTTCTTTTGCTTAAATATTTGGTTTTTCCTTTCTTTCCAAAGCATCAACATGACAAAACTACGAGAAATAATCCACTCTCTATTTTGAACTAGACTACTGAATATGTTGGATCTATGAGGGAGTACAAGTATAAAAAACTGTTGAAGTTACAGTACAAGGATCCAAAAGGCAGTCAAATATGCATCCAAATATGTTCAATGGAAGGACATACATTCAATATATGCTCCATAGAATATTCATAATTCCAACATAAAGTACAAAGTCAGGGGCCCTAAAATCCATTTTTCCTGATTTGATCCCATGTGAGGATCTTACATCATCCAACTAGCCAAAGTAATTGAGGACCATGGGAAAACACCATTCATCTAGATTTTCTTCCAAATGGGATCCTAGTGGATGTCTTGATGATGAACAATAAGAGAGTAGGATTCCTTGAGAGTAAACATCCCTTTGGTTTGAGAACCTCACCAGAATTTGTCTTCATCCTGAGCATTGGATATTTTTCATTTTTGAAGCTCATGAGCTAAAATAGGCCAAGGAGAGAAAGATGGATGTGATTTCCAATCTTCAACTATTTTCCATGCCTTCTATAGCCTAGGGGATTGAATCAGTTTCTAAAATTCTTCTACAGTAAGACCCTGATGCTTTGAAGTAAATGTTATTAAATCTCTAAGATTAACAATCCCTCAATCGTGGCATCTATTGCCAAGAATCTTTTGAGAATAATGTAGTCACTAGTGTGACCATTCCAGGTCTCTCAAAAAGCATGACTTTGAATTAAGGTCTAGTTGGCCTGTGGCAAATTTCATATGGAAGATCTTAGAGGATGCTTGGTTGCTTGCAACTTTTTCGATTGAGAAGAGTGGCCATATTTCATATCCCATATTTGTTTCTAGAGTTCATCTCTAACACAAAGGCAATCCCAAGATAATTTCTCTCCCAATGCTTTGTTTAGGATCCCCAAGTCTCTCAATCCTAAATCCCCACTCAATTTAGGATACAAAGCTTTACTCAGGATTTTTATCAAAATTTCTGAAATATGGGCAACACCTACCATTAATAACTTACCTTTTGCAGTGACCACTATCTTTATATCCCTCGAGACATGAATTCAAGATAGTTTTTGAACCCAAATTTTGACAAAATCAGATCAATAGATAAGTATAACTATGCACCCAATCACAGGAGAAGAAACTATTTAAGAGACTAAGGAAACTACAACTGATACTGGAGTTTAAAAATTCTTTGACATCAATTATCAGACCATCATATGACTGGAGGTGTGTCCTTTGTGATGCCTAAGGTCTATTGTTAGACATACATTATTGGTTCTTGGTCCAATCATGTTGGTATTCAAGACCATAACCTTGATTTTCCTGCGATCCAAATAGGAGCATGCTTAGAGAATGTGCAACCCCAACAAGAAATCACAGAGTTTCATTCATTGTGGACACTTGTAATATTATGGCAAGACATATAAGATCAACAACTCAAAAAATCCACACACAAACAATAATTTGTTTGGGAGGCAAATCAACTCTAAATTTTGTTAGCAAATAAATTCTACACCTACAGCATATGAACAGCTTGAAGCAACCAAATAACAACAACCCATTTACAGTGGCAAATACGAAATAAATAGCCAATCTAAGGTAATACCAAGTGTTTCATCTCTCATATGTGAGACAAGACACATCGACTCTAAAAACACGACAATAAGGATTTCAATTATTTTAGAATTTAGAAACTAGAACATTTACATTATACAAATTCAATCATACAACTAGTACTTACTAGTACTACATCAATGATGATCAAATGGCAAACACAAGAAGTTAGAACCACAAACTGTGGTCTTCTCATTAAGTCATAAAAATCAGAATGTAGAAAACATACAACATAGATATTGATTCAATGCTACTATAGATTGGAATGCCAATGGAAAATACAAAATAGCATGGACACTAGAACCATAGATGGAAGATTCTCATAGCCGATGACTATCGGTAGTCCTCCTCGACGCCATAATCATTAGAATTTGTGTATTACCATTGTTGTCTCACCCATCATCATCCTCCTGTATACCTAATCAAATATATGCATTTGCTAGTGTGGAGAATGAATGCTCAAGAGGATCACCATCATCAAAAGTGTACAATTATAGCACTAGTTTAGAGGGAGTGCCCTAGGCTCTACACTGCACTAATGAAGAAGCCTTGGATGTGAGAGGAAAGGGATATCTAGCACGGTGAAGGAGGCCCTAATTTTTCCCTATGGAGAAGCCCTAAACGTTGCCCTATGAAGAAGTAATAATATGAAGCCATGGAAATGAAGGCAGAAACCCTAGCCACAGGTCCAAGGAGAAGAGATGCCCTAAACCTAGTCACTACGCTGCTTAATGGAGATGGAACCTCAACATCATCCTAGAGGAAGTTCTCTACACATGGAATTCCCTTGCTATCATGAAAGGAAAAGCCCTTATCCTATATGCAGTCATGAAAGGAAAATCCATTATCCTATACGCAGTCATGAGTGAAAGAGCAATCACTAAAGGCAATTGGGAAAGGAAAAAAGGATCCATGGATTCCTCATCCCTCTTCAAATTCATGAAGGGTAAAGTCGAAGCAGAGCATATCATCAGAATGTCATAGTGGAAGCTTCTGATGGCCTACCTACATATCACTTCAATGGGAAGTCCGGATCTCAGGGTGAAAGGAAAGGCAGATTACAATAAGTTTAGCCATTATGTGAAGGAGTGTAAAAATGGCAAGAACACATCTATTGATGAAGATAACAATCATTCCGGGACATCTTCAATGATCGAAGGAATGACAGATAATGAAGGTCATCAAGGAAACGGCTGACTCTTCAAGGAAAGCACGGAACCCCAGGTATGGAGAATCAAATGATGTTTCTGATAAGATAAAGAAGCGTTATCTTGTATTGGCCCTCTCCTTCAGATTCTGTGGGAAGATAGCTTATTGATTATAGTGCTTCAAGGCACTTCATCGAATAGAAGGGTGCTCTCTTGAATTTGGTAAGAAACAATCGTGGGATTATACTTGGAGTCGATGCCCCCTATCTCGGAAAGGGTGTAGGAAATGTTACCCCTCAATTGAATGAGGGTAACTCAATTCATTTACATAATCTCTTTTATGTACCTGATCGCAAGAAGAACCTGGTGTCCATTTCGGCAATGGAAGTCAAAGATTTCAGGGTGGCATTCATCGATGGGAAGGTACGTGTTTGAAAATAGAATTTTCAAAGATGCTTTTACTCATGGGTTCAGCGTTGGCAATTTGTACCAAGTTGCAGGATGGTCCATTGGGGACCATGTTAGTTGACACATCTCGTCTATAGCACCAAAGGTCTACTTATTATGGGGCCTTACTCGATGTGAGTCAGATGGTAACTGGGATGCCTGAGTTCAAAAGTAGCATGAAGCTACATGTCTGAGATGTACCGAAGGAAAATCTT
>APFE031089978.1:31799-54120 GCA_000404065.3 Pinus taeda | reverse complement strand
CGAGTGACAGAGCTGATCCTTGCAGAAGGCGATAGAGGAAGGAGTGACGCAAAGGGACTGCATCATCATTCTAGGCCAGAGAAAGGCAGCGCAGAGGCTAAGGGAGGTAGAATCAGGCTCACGCAGAGGCCAGGAGGGCTAACACAGTTGGCTGGGGGAGTTGATTTGTCGGTGCCAGGATTGCGCTGAGCTAAGTGGCTCAATCCTTTAGTTGCTAAGGTATAGGAGGCTATGGGTAATTTGTGGAGCGAAGCTGGTGGGGTAATGTGGTCAGAATAGTACCTAACAGGGCAAGACCAAGGTGTAGGGAGTTGCTACCGAGGCGGATTTCTAGCCAAGGAATCTGGATCAGTGGTGTATTTGCACAAATGATCGGAGTGGGTCAACTTGACGTTGGCAGAGGGATTTCCAGAAGGGAAATCGAGACTTAGAGAGAGTCGAACCGAGAACTTCCAGACGACAAGTTGAGAGACTCAATAGGAGTCGAACAGAGGACTTCCAAGAGGGAAGTAGAGAGACTCGGAGGAGTCGAAAGAAGAGCAACGAGATGGCCATGAATGGGCTGAGAGATCAGAATAGGATGGACGGAGCATCCAACTTTGTGGTCTAGAAGGCCAGGATCTTGTCCATTCTAGACAGACATCACCTCAAGGGCTTTGTCACAAGAGTGGTAGTTGTCCCAGTTGACCAGGTAGCTAATGAAAGGTACGAGGAGGCAATGGCAAAGGCTAAGTGCATCATCCTTGATGCGGCCAAGGATCATGTGGTACCACATATTGCTGAGAAGGTAATGACAAAGGAGATGTGGGATGCCTTGAAGACGTTGTACCAGCATACTTCCATGCAGAGGAAGATGCTACTGGAGAATTAGTTAAGGGCATATTAGATGTAGAAGGGAGAGCAGATAGATGTCTTCCTCGGTTGCTTGAAGGAGATCCGTGACTAGCTAACTTCCATAGGGGCCATGTCGGATGAGGAATTGATGATGAGGACTGCACTGAACGCAGTTTTCGAGGATTGGGAGGTATTCGTCCAGAGCATACTAGGTAGGACGAGTCTTCCAGATTAGGAAGAACTGTGGGCGGCTCTTCGTCAAGAAGAGATCAGACGACTGACCAAGGCGGGGAGTAGTGAAAAAGGGGTCAAGATCAAGAAGGAGGAGGAAGAGGATGCGTCTCTAGCATTTGCGGGAAAGAAGGAGAAGAGGAAGAAGAAGGACCTCTCCAAGGTCAAGTGCTTCCACTATGGGGAACTGGGTCACTATGCGAACCAGTGTGAGGAAGAAGAACAAGGGAGAGGCTTCTGAGTCTAAGGCAGCGCTAGCGAAGGCAGAGAAAGAAGTCGAGGAGGATCACGATTGTGCCATGAGTGCTCATGTGCCACTAGAGAAGAAGTGGGGAGACATCAAGTTGTAGTCAAAAGGACTACATGCAATGAGGGGCAGGATCCTTGAGGTACCCAACCTCTTGGATGATACCTTGCTACGGGAGCCCCAAAGAGAGAGTAGCAGGACTGGCGGATGTAGGTAGAGACAGATGTGGATGAAGCGACAGAGAGTGCTACAGTACAGGAGTCCCCGGGCAGCGTGAGGCTAGCAGGCTGCAATAGTGCGAGAGGCATGGGAGTGTTGCAACAATGCAGGATAGCACAGAGATGTGTGAAATGGTGCGAGATGCAGGGAGTTGTTGTAGCAGCGCAGAGGTCTGTAGAGGGAGCACTTGTTAGCGGCAGAGGGAGCTTCAACATCGGGAGTGTTTCTAGCCTGACAGGGATGTCAGAAGTTGGGTGGATCAGTTACTTACTTCTCAGTGACTGAGTTGCAGTGCAGTGGCACAATGCAACATGATGAGAGGTGGATGCAGTGCAGATGCAGAGGGAGCTGCTGTATAGATATAGCAGTGGTAGTGGTAGGGCCATGGGCAATAGCACAAGATGCAATAGTGCAGAGGATGTTGGGCGGGGAGGCCTAGCATCAGCACAGGGACCGGTGCCATATAATTAGGGTGATGCTCTGTGTGGAGTATTACTAGAGCACAGTCCTCGCTAAGAGGGAGTGTTTATTTGGGGTAGCATTGGATGTGCTCTAGCCATGAAAATTGTTGGAGAGGCTAAAGCACATGAGATCTCCAAGACCTAGAAATGGTTTGGGCAGATTCTAACAAGTTTGGAAGATATTAAAATTATTAATATTTTTAATGGAGTTCCTAAGTCTAAACTTAGGAAAAATAAAATATTAATGGGTATTAATATAAAAATAGGTTACAAGGTTCCAAAAGTCATCGATCAAGCCAAATCTAATCTTAGCCGTTGATTAGAGATTTAATCTCGGCTGTTGATGGACCAACGAGAAAAGTATAAGAGGAGGCTTGAGGGTCAGTTGGAGAACACACTAGAGTGATCAGTCATTCATTTTGCTAGAGCAGGGTTGCTAAGCAAGAGTGAATAAGTGATCAACAGAGAGGGGCAGTGAGTACGAGGCAGAGAGGCAGGGACAATACTGGGAGACTAGAACAGAAGCGGAGAGAGCCAGAGCAGCAGCCAGTCCAGGCCATGCAGAGCCCAACAGAGGCAGCACAGAGCCCAGAGAAACTGTGTCATCCACGCAGAGGGCAGAGGGAGTGATGCAGATGCTCCAAGAGTTTGTGCAGTGCCTCAGAGGGCTGATGCAGAGAGTCTTGGGGCTGACGCAGGTCAGTAGAAGGCTGACGCAGAGGCCAGAAGGGCCATCGTTGAGCTTCACTTGTGCCAGAGAGGATTTCTTGGGATAGGTTTTCTGAATACCCGTTTCCGGATATAGAGGTATTGCTGCCAGATATTTTTCTCTGTCGGGTGAGCCGGTTTAGGCAGCCAATTGTACTTTGATAAACTGCATAATAATATAACCCTCTGAATAATTGCACCGGTTTTCCTGCATTAGGTTTTTCCGGGGACATTGGTTCAAAAATAACGATGTCACTTGTGTGCTTGTTTTCTTTCAGTTGATGATCTGTAGATGTTGATACTGTACTTGTGTTTATTTTTAGTATTTACATGGTAAATAACTTGTTAAGTAATTAAACAAGTAGGAAGAAATAAACCAGACAGTATAGGAAGAATTTCTAATAGGTTAAACTTAGAAATTCCAATAGCGAAGCATGGGAAGTTTGATTCCTTGTGGTTTGGACCTTTCAAGATATTTGAAGCAAAGGGAAACAACACCTCCTTACTAGAAAACTTGGATGTTGAGGTGCTTGAATTGCCTGTGAATGGGCAGTTTCTCAAACTATATTTTCATCATTAAGGAGGTCCATTTTCACCCACTGTATATACCGATGAGCCATTGTAAATATCAATAATTCTTTAACTTCTTACTTCTTATGTTTTTTCTTTTTATGTACTTGAATAAAACGGCTCCATGCCCAATGGATAGAAGGCACTAATCTGTAGGTTCTCAATGCATTGCTTGCAATACATTGTCTCCGATTGGAGTCGATGTTGTCACGTGTCATATCCTCTCGTAATTATGTCAAATGGTCCTATTTTTCATCCCTAATACAGAAGAGGATGGGTGCAATCTTGGTTAGCCGAAAGAAGAGCCGAAATCTGAAAACCAAAGGGAAAGTCAAAAAGGAAGGGCCGAAGTCCGAAATCCAAAGGGAAAGTCAAAAAGGAAGGGCGGAAGTCTGAAATCTAAAGGAAGAGCCAAAGTCCAAAAGTCGAAGGCAAGGTCGACCATGGGGACCCGATATCAGAACCTCGAAGCAGAAGGCATATCGGGATATCGGAGGTTGCAACTAAGGGACCTAGACAGTTTATTCAAAGATGGACCCGTAATGGAATATTGGAGAAGGCAACGGGAAGGAAGGTATATCGGGACCTCAGAGCAATCTAATTTCAGAGCCTAGAGCTTTCAGAGCCTCGGAGTTTCGTAACTCCTTAACAATTGCAATTCTTTAGATGCCCTGAGGTAGTGAGAAAAAGAGATTTACAAAGGAAATTACATTCGAAACCAAAGATTGGGGACCTTCTCTCTCTCCTCAAGACAGGACACATGCAAGCTGGTGATTCGCCTTTAGAAGCTGATGAGACAGATGATGTCAGCATGACGTGGTATTACAAGACACATGGCAGTCAGTTTCAACGTATTTAGGTGGGCTAATGTGGCAAATCCGTGTCACACGTGCCATCACTCAGAAGGTGCCACGTGGAGATGATGACCTCAGCGTAACATCATCTCGGAGCTCGACATTTTAGAGGGAAGAGATTTTGGGACTCTTGTGTATTTTCAATTCGAAAAAGTTCCAATGTAAGGGGCTTTCGATGATTAACTGGCACTTGGTCGTAAGGATCCAAAATAAATAAGGGCATAAAGTGGGCTAAGCACCTAAGTGCTATAGAGGATATCGGAGGAAAGAGGCATCATAACTTTGTTTTAATTCCAATTTGGAGAACTTCTAATGAAAAAAGCTTTGATGTGTTGGTGGCGCTTGGTTATGGAAACCCAAAGAACCAAGGGCAGAGAGCGATTACAAAGGGAAATAGGCCCCCAACAAGAACCCAAAGAACCAAGGGCAGAGAGAAATTACAAAGGGAAATAGGCCCCCAATAGGAACCCGAAGGCTTTAGCACCCAAGTGCCAAGCCCTCGGTCACGACACCCAGTCGTATGCAGGAAATGCGATAAAGGGTTAAGAAAAAGGAGCCAAAGGCCAATCAGGACTTCGTAATATCGTAACATTCATTTAATAAACTTGACGATACACAGGGCTCCGAGATCTCCGATGCAGTGTTGCATGAAAGCCTTTGGTCACAGCTCATGGTACTATGGTACATAAACAAGGGGGCTAAGCAAAAAGGAGTTGGGGGCATCCGAATTATATGATTTTGTAACATGTCTTTTTATAAGAGTTACGATATATTGGGCTTCGGTAGTGTACCGCAGAGGTAATAAAGAATGAATGGGTCGACAACTATAAATTTCATTCAGTCACGAGTCAGTGCAGAGAATTTCCAACGCCATCGTGCAAAATCAAGGCCAGTTCCAAAAGGGAATAATCCAAGCGTTAGAGGGAGAAAACGACAGGTCAACTGGTAGTTAACCGTGGGAAGAATACGATGACATAGGCGTGGCCAGGTCATTAACCCACCACTAATCCATATTCTAGAGCCTGAGTCCACCTAACAAAATCAAAGGAATTAGCATGGAGATATTTTGTTGTGTCGACCATGACAACTCTTGTTTCTAGTCGCACGCTCAGGCAATTGTGTAGTTTTGACAACTGTAGCATTTCAGATATTTTGTAAGTTGTCCTTATGTTGCTTCTCCCTATAAAAGGGAAGAAGAAACTCATTACAATGGTTCCCAAATTCTATTCTCAGTGGTTCTGAATTCTGTCTTTTCAGTGATTCTAAATTCTATTTTCAGAGAGGTTCCAAGTTTGGGTTCAGTTTCCTGTTCCTGAGGTGGTAATTGTTCTACAAATTTCACTAGTTTGAGCCTATGATACTCCATTTTTTAAGATTAATGAAGAAGATTCGGTGATTCCAAGCATAGGAATGTGTAGTATATGTTCTTTCTCTCTATGTCACTTCATGTGTGTTTCTCTTCATAAAATTTGTGTAAGTTGTAGTCGCTGGATTCATTCATAAATCATAGATTTATTTATGTTATGCTATAGCAGACAATACTTGTGAGATTGCAGATTTACTATGTTATATTGTAGCAGAAAGTACCTATAAAATATTGAGTTGAAAACCTTAAAATGCGCTCCATAATTTCTGCACTTCATTTCCTTATTCTTTCATGTTTCTATTGGGATTTGTCGCTTCGGATTCTGGGTCTGTGCAACCCTCTATACTGAGTTACTTATTTTTCTCCTTCCCATCTTAACTGCAATGATAAATTAAGCTGCATTTACAGTGCGTAGGCCACTAGACCTGAACATTTATTCTTGGGAATGATCTATATTTTTGATGTGTATATTTGAATCTGCCTCTGTGAAAGGTAATTGAACCAGATTTAAAATCATTTTACATTTATCTCTTGAGCAACAATGCATGATATTTAAGAGACACTAAGGTGTCCTAGGCATTGACCTCTCCTCAACTCGGGGGTTTTCTCTAGGAGCTACAACAATCTGGAAATAGGATAGCAAATTTATCTTTGTGATTTGGTAGAAAGAGGGAGGTTTAGCATGCTCCTTGCTGATTATTGATACATGACATTCTTCTATTGGTTGCAAATAGGGATTAGAGATGAGTCACGAGTGGTTCTCAACAACCCTCTGCACTATACAACAACAACTAGTATCGATTTGACTAGGGATCTAGTTGATTGGTGGGTCACTCCATTTCTTGGTGAGTATGGTTATGATAGCAAGTGATCCAATTCATTCTTGGGTTGACACATGAGGGATCACTGAGGCCTTCATAGTATGGCGAGGAAGGTTTTCCCTGTTGCTACTTAAGAGTGAGATTAGTCATGTATGGGTAGCCTCTGACATCGTGGAGATGCCTAGGCAAGATATGGCCTTTATATATTTTTTGCCATTAGGTTCCAGGAGAGGAGGATACTGTATGAGCAAAATGGGAAGTCAGTTATAGTCAAAGTGGTACAATGTCACTGTGGTGGTATCCTTTTCAGATTAGCATGGGAGCTTGACATTACATGGCTTGGCAACTTAGCTACCATTATAGATGAGATGGTCTATACAAGGGAAGGTCACTCAGATCTTCCATTGGACCTCAGTTTCATGGAGAGAATTTCGTTTCAAGGTGACTTGTTGATATTATTGAGCACCTCGCTATAATGGCTATATGACCAACAGGAGATGGTTTTAATTGAATTGCAGGGATGAGGGATCTATTCTTTGAGCCTTGAGTTGTACCTTTTGGAGTTCACTATTGAGGTACATAGGATCGTTTTCTCGGCGGGCTCGATTTTCGAGGAGTTGACAAGAGCTTGGCATTATCGAGGTACTTTGCTTGGTTGCAGTATGTGGGAGGTCTCTTGCGCCCATACATTTTTGGGTTGTGTGTGTGAACATTCCTACACCAGAACCCCTACTGCAGCAACTGATGATATTAATCCTATTTGTTAAATTATTTTAAACAAATTATTTGCAGTTTTCTATGGAAACTATCATAATACATACACTGCAGCCTTCACTTAATTAAATTATAGGCGAAAACAAGACACTGAGCAAGAAAGAAAATACAACACGATATACATTGTTATTTTTGGACAAATGTCCTCGGAAAAACCCAATGTAGGAAAACTAGTGCAACAACTTTAAGGGTTGTTTATTATTAAGCAGTAGTTCTGAATACAACTTTGGATGCCCTTCTGACAATCCAGTTACAGAGAAAAAGACTCTGGCAGAAAACTTATTGAGATTACATCACTTCACCCGGAAAATCCCTTTGATCCGACCACTGATGACTATTTGAAAGTTGAATTGACTATGCAACAACTGAACTGACTGCGTGGGCCTGCATGGAGCTCTTCGAGGCTCTGTGTCAACTCTGTGTTGTGTCTTGTTGCCTCCTGGAGCTTTGAAGTCAACCCTTCCCAGCTGATCTGGCAACTCCTTGGCAATTTCGGACTTCTACTGGAAGACAACTTTGCCTCTGCATTGGCCCTTCTGGCTCTACGTCAAACACTGCGTGGGCCCTCCTGCCCCAGCGTTAGTCCTTCCTGGGTCTGCACTGATGCCATTGGTGCTTATTTGCCTCTATACTGGGTATTCAGGGTTCCGGAGAAGATCCTTCAACCCAACTATCCCTACCCCTCAACTGTAAGAAATCCCCTGAATCGAATTTCCTCCTGAGAACTTCTCACTTCAGAAATTCGATCTCTTGATCTCTCTCGGTGTGTTTTCCAAATGACCCTCAAGCCCCTTCTTATATCTTCCTGTTGGACAACCAATGACCTAGATCAACTCCTAATCAAAGGCTCAGATCATTTTGACTTTATCTCTGTCCTTTTCTAGAAGTTACACCCACAATTAGATTAATGCCCATTAATATTTTAATTTTCCCAAGTTTAGACTTAGGAACTCCATTAAAAATATTAATTATTTTAATAAAATCGTCTCTGGGTGGAATTTCCCAAAACTCTTTCTGGGTTCTTTGGAATATATGTGCCCAAGTCTCTCTGCAAAATTTGAGGCCTAGAGCACATACGATGCTACTCCAAATCAACACTCCCTCTTAGCGAGGAATGTGCTCTAACAATATACGATTGTTGCATATTGCTTTGACTCTGAAGCATCCTCTGTTGTGCTACTGATGTCTGACATGCTATCCACCAACTACTACGTCGCTGATGTCTGACATGATGTCCACCAACTACTACATTGTTGCTGTAACTGTACTGCTTCCTTTGACACTGTCAATGTTACATCTGTACTACAACTCCCTCTCAAGTGCTGCATCTGGTATGTTGCTAGCACTGCCACTGCTAACATTGCATCCGTACTGCAACTCAGTTGCTGAGAGAAGCCACTGAAAAACATCCAAAATTACTGAACTAACTGTTTTTAGTATGATACCATGTGAATTCTGAAGTTTGACTGTTGCTAGTCTTTGCACTGACCCTCTGAATCTACTGCGCTGCTGCTGACCTCTGCTCTGTGCCATCTGCACTGCTGTCAACTCTGCTCTATGTTGCTCAGACTTTGGCGCTCCTAGCCACTAAAACTCTCTCCGGCACTCCTCGGCACCAACCGCCACTAGTCCATCCTACTACTACTCATCTGGGCTCTCGTAGCAAGGTATTAATCCGAGAGGTGGACTCCTCAAGGATCTTTCCTGTTTGTAGCTCTTTCAATCTGTAACTCCAAATCAACCCACCTCCCTCCTGGAGTTATCTCGACTGTCATGGTGAACTCCTCCTCTTCGATCTTCATGGGCATAGCCTTCGGATCGTGTTTCTCGTCCTTATCCTTCTTCTTGAGAGGACACTAAGTAGCGTAGTGAACCATCTCACCATACCTGAAACACTTGATCTTCCAGACGTCCTTCTTATGTCTCCACTGCTCCTATTACCCCTTCGATGCAAGGGCTACATTATCCTCCTCCTCCTCCTTGGGATTTGACCCACTGTTGCTGCTTCCATCAAGTTTGACCTTGACTAAGTCTCTCCTCAGCTCCTCTTGTTTTAGTGCTGCCCACATCTCATCCCAATTCGGAAATATTGCTCTGCCCAGGATACTTTGGACAAAGGCTTGCCACACTCTCTGCATGGTGACTCTATTTACTGGAAAAAGGTGACAGATCTCTTGTCATTTTGGTGGCTGAACCTACTACTGTTGTAAAGGTGTATCCCGTGCTTATTAAACTCATTTGATCATTGTAGCTGTGAAGGAGCTATCTAATTTTTCTAATACACACCACGTTCTCCTTACTCTGTTGTGATCATTATGTGTGTGTGTGTGCACGTGTCTACATCCAGATTAAGTGTATGGTTGTGTTTATTATTTCTGGGGTGACTTGTGTAATTTTTTAGTTTTAAATTAATAACATGTGCTGGAATGAATGTATTTTCATGGTAATTCATTGAGAAGGACGTTGTCTAAACTAATAAAATTCAAGAAAACACCTACAACCAGATGTCTCCAAACTGTTTGACTAAATGTGCCATTGAAAACTCAGTTAAAACTCAGAGATCCAAAAGATAATTATCCGACATCGTTCATTGACCAAATAATTGACGATTTTGTTGGTTGTGAATCCTTCTCCTTTATGGATGGTTTCTCAGGCTATAACCAGAACACCATAAAACCCGCTGATCAATACAAAACTGCCTTCATTTTCCCTTGGGGAATATTTGCATATTGAAAACTCCTATTCAATCTAAAGAATGTTGGAGCAACCTTTCAACGGGCCATAGACTACGCATTCTATGATATTAGACACATTGTTCAAGCTTACTTGGACGACCTCCCAGCGCATTCCAAGAAGCGAGCCCAACACCTAGTTCATCTCTAGGCAATTTTTCTTAGGTGCAGGTTCTATAACATACGTTTGAATCCGTACAAATGCATATTATTTGTCGAGTTTGGACGCCTACTTGGTTTCATTGTCTCCAAACAGGGGATTAGGGTTGATCCTAATAAGGTAAAGACAATTACTCAATTGCCCGCGCCACAATCCATTTTACAGCTCCAATGTTTCAAGGGAAGGCAAACTTCTAACGACGATTCATCGTGAACTATGTCGAGTTGACGAAAGGATTTATGTGCCTACTAAATAAAGGAGTACCTGTTGGAATTTCTAATTCTAACCTGTTAAAAATTCTTCTTGTACTATCTGGTTTATTTATTCCTACCTGTTTAATTACTTAACAAGTTATTTACCATGTAAATACTGAAAATAAACACAAGTACAGTATCAACATTTACAGATCATCAACAAAAAGAAAACAAGCACACAAGTGACACTGTTATTTTTGGACCAATGTCCCGAAAAAAACCCAATAAGGGAAAACCGGTGTAGCTATTCAAAGGGTTTTATTATTATGCAGTTTTCGAAATACAATTAGGGTGCCAGAAATGGCTCACCCAACAGAGAATGCCCTCAGAAGTTGTACCTCTCCTCGGAGATAGTTATTTCGGCCGATTAATCACCAGATGAACGATCCCACAAAAATTGCAACTTCCACTGCTCTATGTCACTCTGATAAAGACTGCTTCACCCTACCCAGCGCACCAGCACCCAGTTTGTACCACGAAAGTCCTCCTAGTGTTGCCTCTTGGCCCTGCGTCATCTCTGCTAGCCTTTGCACAGCTACTAAAGCTTTTGCGTCAGCCCTCAAACCCTGTGCATCACACCCGCTGGCCTCTCCTAGCTCTACGTTGCTCCCATCTGCCTCTACATAGCACCCAACTGCCTCTGTGTCAACCTCTCCAGGCTCTGCGCTGTCTCTCTGGTACTAACTTTGCCTTTTTTCTATGTATTCACTGCCCCTCACTGCTGATCACTGATTCACTTTTGCTTAGCAGTCCTGCTCTAGTAAAATGAATAACTGATCACTCTGGTGTGTTCTCCAACTAACCCTCAAGCCTCCTCTTATACTTTTCTCGTTGATTCATCAATGACCAAGATTAAATCTCTAATCAACGGCTAATATTAGATTTGGCTTGATCCATGACTTTTGGTACATTCTAACCCAGTTTTATATTAATACCTATTAATATTTTATTTTTCATAAGCTTAGACTTAGGAACTCCATTAAAAATATTAATTATTTTAATATCTCCCGAACCGGTTAGAATCTGCCCAAACCATTTCTGGGTCTTGGAGATCTCATGTGCTTTAACCTCTCCATACATTTTCATGGCTAAAGCACATCCGATGCTACCTCAAATCAGCACTCCCTCTTAGTGAGGACTATGCTCTAGTAATACTCCACATTGAACATCACCCTGATTATCCGGCTGCGGTCACTATGCTGATGCTAGGCCTCCCTGCCCAACATCCTCTACACTTCTGCATCCTGTACTACTGCCCATGGCCCTGCCACTTCCACTATTGCATCTGTACGACAGCTCCCTCTGCATCCGTGCTGCTGTTAGTCCATCCTCCCAGCACTGTATCTGCACTGCTTGCCCTCTCATCATGCTGCATCGTGCTACTGGATACTGCTACTGCACTGAAACTCAGTTATTGAGAAGTAATTGATCCACCCAACTTCTGACATCCTTTTCATGCTAGAAACACTCCCGATGCTGAAGCTCCCTCTGTTGCTAACAAGTGCTCCCTTTACTGACCTCTGCGCTACTGCAACAACTCCTTGCATCTCGCACCGTTGCACACCTCTCTCTTCCATCCTGCACTGGTGCAACACTCCCGTGCCTCTCGCACTATTGCAGCCTGCTAGCCTTGCGCTATGCTGGGACTCTTGCACTATAGTATTCTCTGCCGCTCCATTCGCATCCGTCTCTACCGACATCCGCTAGTTCTACTACTCCTCTCTTCGGGGCTCCCGTAGCAAGGTATAATCCAAGAGGTTGGGTACCTCAAGGATCCTCTGCCTCATCGCATGTAGTCCTCCTGATTATAGCTTGATGTCTCCCCACTTCTTCTCAAGTGGCACATAAGAACTCATGGCACAATTGTCCTCCTTTTCGACTTCTTTCTCCGCCTTTGCAAGCGATGCCTTTGAGTCCGAAGCCTCTCTCTTGCTCTTCCTCCTAGGACATTGGTTCGCAAAATGACCTTGTTCCCCACAATGGAAGCATTTGACCTTGGGGAGGTCCTTCTTTTTCCTCTTCTCTCGCTTTCCTGCAGATGCTAGAGCCGCATCCTCTTCTTCCTCCTTCTTGGTTCTGAGTCCTGACCCCTTTGCCGCTACTCCCTGCTTGGTCAGCGGTTTGATCTCTTCTTGATGAAGAGTCGCCCACGTTCTTCCCAATCTGGAAGACTCGTCCTGCCCAGTATGCTCTGGACAAATACCTCCCAATCCTCGGAAACTGCGTTCAGTGTGGTCCTCGTCATCAATTCCTCATCTGGCATGGCCTCTATTGAAGTTAGCTGGTCACGAATCTCCTTCAAGCGACCGAGGAAGACATCTAGCTGCTCTCCCTTCTGCATTTGGTATGCCCTTAGCTAATTCTCTAGGAGAATCTTCCTCTGTACGAAGTATGCTGGTACAATGTCTTCAAGGCATCCCACATCTCCTTTGTCGTTTCCTTCCCGGCAATATGTGGTACCACATGATCCTTGACCCCATCAAGGATGTTGCACTTAGCCTTAACCATTGCCTCCTCCTACCTTTCATTAGCTACCATGTCAATTAGGACAACTATCACTCTCGTGACGAAGCCCTTGAGGCGATGTCTGCCTAGAATGGACAAGATCCTGGCCTTCCAGACCACAAAGTTGGATACTCCGTCCAACCTATCTTGATCTCTCAGCCCATTCACGGCCATCTCGCTGCTCTTCTTTCGTCTCCTCCGAGTCTATCTACTTCCCTCTTGGAAGTCCTTTATTTGACTCTTGCTGAGTCTCTCAACTTCCCGTCTGGAAGTTCTCGGTTCGACTCCCTCTGAGTCTTGATTTCCCTTCTGGAAATCCCTTTGCCAATGTCAAGTTGCCCCACTTAGATTGTCTATGCAACTACACCACTGATTTGGACTCCTTGGCTAGAAATCCGCCTTGGGAGAAACTCCCTCCCCCTTGGTCTTGCCTTGTTAGGTATTGTTCTGACCACAATACCCCACCAGCGTCGCTCCGCAAATTACCCACAACCTCATATATCCCAACAACTGAAGGATTGAGCCACTTGGCTTTGCACAATCCCGACACCAGAAAATCAGCTCCCCCAATCAATTGCGTTAGCCCTCTTGGCCTCTGCATGACCCTAATTCTGCCTCCCTTAGCCTCTGCATTGCCTTTCTCTGGCCTAGAATGATGATGCAGTCCCTCTGCGTCACTCCTTCCTCTGTCGCCTTCTGCAAGGATCACCTCTATCACTCGGGACAACTGAATCTTCTGCAAATGCTTTGCTCGGCTGATGCCTTTAGTTTTCCTGTGATCTGCAACCACCCTCTGATACCATGTTGGAATTTCTAATTCTAACCCATTAGAAATTCTTCGTGTACTATTTGGTTTATTCTTTCTACTTGTTTAATTACTTAACAAGTTATTTACCATGTAAACACTGAAAATAAACACAAGTACAATATCAACATCTATAGATCATCAACTAAAAGAAAACAAGCACACAGGTAACACCGTTATTTTTGGACCAATGTCCTCGGAAAAACCCAATGCGAGAAAACCGTTGTAGCTATTCAAAGGTTTTATTATTATGCAATTTTCAGAATACAACTAGGGTGCTAGAAATGGCTCACCCTACAGAGAATTCCCTCGGTAGTAGTACCTCTCCTCGAAGACAGATATTCCAGCCGATTAAACACCAGATGAACGATCCCATAGCAACAATTACAGCGTCCACTGCTCAACGTCACTCTAATAGGGATTGCGTCACCCTACCCGGCTCACCAGCACCCAGTATGTCCCACGAAAGTCTTTCCAGTGCTGCCTCTTGGCCCTGTGTTAGCTCTGCTAGATTTGCGCAGCTACTGAAGCTTCTGTGTCAGCCCTCACACCTTCTACGTCATACACCCTGGCCTCTCCTAGCTCTGCACTGCTCCCAACTCTCTTTGCATAGCACCCAGCTGCCTCTGTGTCAACTTCTCCAGGGTCTTCGTTGTCTCTCTGGTGCTAACTCTGCCTCTCTGCTATGTATTCACTACCCCTCGTTGCTGATCATTGATTCACTTTTGCTTAGCAACCATGCTCTAGCAAAATGAATGACTGATCACTCTGGTGTGTTCTCCACCTAACCCTCAAGCCTTTTATAATTTTCTCATTGGTCTATCAATGGCTAAGATTAGATTTGGCTTGATCAATGACTTTTGGAACATTCTAACCCAATTTTATATTAATACCCATTAATATCTTATTTTTCTTAAGTTTAGACTTAAGAACTCCATTAAAAATATTAATTATTTTAATATCTCCCAAACTGGTTAGAATCTGCCCAAACCATTTCTGGGTATTGGAGATGTCATGTGCTTTAGCCTCTCCACCAATTTTCATGGCTAGAGAACATCCGATACTACCTCAAATCAACACCACCATACTTGTGGGATCATCAAGCCCAACGATTATTTGATGCCTTGAAGGAGGCACTTATATTTGCCCCACTGATTAGTGCTCCCAACTATTCGTGCGACTTTCTCCTATACCTGGCAACCTCACCATCCTCTATTGGTATGGTGTTGGTTCAAACCCACGATGATCTTAGTGAGCATGTGATCTATTATCTCTCGAAAGGCCTGGGCCCGAACTCCAATACACATGTGGAAAAGCTATCCTTGGCAGTTGTCTTTTGTTGTCAATCGCTTCCGACACTATATACTTCTGCAGCAGACTACCATCATTGCTTTGGAGAATCCCATGAGACACATTTTGTCTTGTCAAGTCATCGGAGGTAAATATTGCAAATGGATTGTTATTTTCGAGCAATTGATTTGGTTTTCGCCACTACGAAGGCGAAAAAATCCTTAGTCTTCGCAGAATTATTGTCAGATCTTCCTATAGTCGATCCAAATAAGATAGCCCATGATCTTGTTGAAGTTTCTAAGACTACTTAGTGAGAAACCCTTCATGCACTTTATCTAATTTATTCCTACCTACTTGTTATGTTACTTAACAAGTTATATACAATGTAAATACTGAAAATAAACACTAGTGCGTGCTCAACATATTACAGATCAGCAGCTAAAGGAAACAGAAACAATCACACCATTTGACACCATTATTTTTGGACCAATGTTCCCAAAAAAACCCAACGTGGGAAAATCGGTGCAACTATCTGAGGGTTTTCTTAGTAAGCAATATTAGAGTACAATCTGGGTGCAGAAACAGGCCTACCCAATAGAGAATTTCCTTGGCAGTAATACCTCTCAGTTTCTGACAAATCTCTTGTCTGAAATCTCGGATAATCCTTCCAGCAGCTACTCAGCACAAATTTGCCCCAAAAACCACAGCATCAGCCCCTCTGTCCCACGCTGGCCTTGTCTCACCCTGGATGGGTCTGCGTTAGCCTTGGGATGCCTTGCGTCAGCCCTCTGGTCCTCTGCATCAGCAACACTGACCTCTTTGAAGCTCTGCGCAGTGCTCGACTGCCTCTGTGTGAGCCTTGGCTGGCTCTGCGTCACTCTCCTTGGCTACTGCGCTGCTCTCCCAGCACTATCTCTGCCTCTCTGTAGTCAAATGGCCCTCAATTGCATCTCCCGTTCACTAATTCTATCTCTCTTAGCAAACCCCACTCTAGAGAATAGAATGACTGAACACTCTAGTGTATTCTCCAAGTGACCCTCAAGCCTCCTCTTATAGTTTTCTTGTTGACATATCAATGACCGAGATTAAGTCCCTAATCAACAGCTAACATTAGATCTGGCTTGATCCATGTCTTTTGGACCATTCTAACACATATTCATAGTAATACATGTTAATATTTGATTTTCCCTAAGTTTATACTTAGGGACTCCATTAAAAATATTAATTATTTTAATATCTCCTGATCCATTTAGAATCTGCCCAAACCCTTTTTAGGTATTGGATACCTCATGTGCCCCAAACTCTCCACCAAATTTCGTGGCTAAAGCACATCCAATGCTACCCCAAATCAACACTCCCTCTTAGCGAGGGTTGTGCTCTAGCAATACTCCTCACTGAGTATTACTCTGATCATCCGGCATCGGTACCTGTGTTGATGCTAGGCCTTCCTGCCCAACATCCTCTGCACTACTGCATCCTGTACTACTGCCCATGGTTCTATCACTGCCACTGCTGCATCTGTACAACAACTCCCTCTGCATCCCTGCTGCTGTTGCTGGTCCTTTCTCCCAGCATTGCATCCGCACTACACCTCCTCTCATCAAGTTGCATCGTGTTGCCCATTGTTGTACTGTAACTCAGTTACTGAGAAGTAAGTAACTAATCTCCCAATCTGACCTTTCTGTTGGGCTAGAGACACCCACTGATGCTGAAGCTCCCTCTACCCCTGACAAGTGCTCCCTCTCTGACTTATGCGCTGCTGCAACAACTCCCTGCATCTCGCACCGTTGCACACCTCTGTGTGCCATTTTGCACTGGTGCAACACTCCTGTGTGCCATTTTGCACTAGTGCAACACTCCTGTGCCTCTCGCATTGTTGTAGCTTGCTAATCTTGTGCTGTCTCAAGACTCCTGCACCGTAGCTCTCTTTGTCGCTCCATCCACATCCGTCTCTACCCAACTCAGCCAGTCCTGCTACTCCTCTTCGAGGCTCCCGTATCAAGGTCTAATCCAAGAGGCTAGGTACCTTGAGGATCTCGCCTCTCATCGCATGTAGTCCGCCTGACTACAGCTCGATGTCTCCCCACTTCCGCTCAAGTGGTGTGTGTGCACTCATGGCATAGTCATCGTCTGTCAAAACTTCCTTCTCTGCCCTTGCTTGCGCTGCCTTAGTCTCGGAAGAGTCTCCCTTTTCTTCCTTGGACATTGGGTCACATAATGACCCAACTCCCCACAGTGGAAGCACTTGATCTTGGAGAGATCCTTCTTCTTCCGCTATTCCTGCTTTCACTCAGATGCAAGGGCAACATCTTTTTCCTCTTGCTTGACTTTGATCCCTTTGTTGTCGCTACTAGTCTTCGACTGCCGTCTGATCTCTTCTTGGCGAAGATCTGCCCACATCTCGTCCCAAGGTGGGAGAGTCCCTTTGCCTAGTATACTCTAGACAAATACCTCCTAGTCTTCTGAGACAACATTCAGGGTTGTCCTTACCATAAGCTCTTGATCCGGCGTGGTTTCCATAGTAGTCAACTAATCTCGGATCTCATTCAGTCCTCCGAGGAAGGTGTCAATCGGTTCTCCCTTTTTCATCTGATATGACCTCAATTGACTCTCAAGTAGCATTCTTCTCTACACAGAAGTATACTGTTACAATTTCTTGAGAGCCTCCTACATCTCATATGACATTTCCTTTTCGGCAATATGTGGGACTACATGATCATTGACCCCGTCAAGGATGATGCTGTTGGCCCTCGCCATTGCCTCCAAGTACTTGTCGTTATCATTGGGGTCATCTGGGATAGCTATTACCTTCAAGGCGAAGTTCTTGACACGATTTCTGTCAAGTACGGATAAGATTCTAGCCTTCCAGACTGCGAAGTTCGATACTCCGTCCAGTCTATCCTGGTCTCTTACTCCGTGTAGTGCCATGATGCTCTTCTACTTCCCTCCTGGAAGTTCTCTGTTCGACTCCTCCAAGTCTCCACTTCCCGTCTGGAAGTTCTCTTTTGGACTCCTTTTGAGTCCCGATTTCCTTCCTGGAAATCCTTCTGCTGCTGTCGAGATGTCCCCTACTCTGATCGTTTTGTGCACTCGCACCACTAATCTGGGTTCCTCTGCTAGAAACCCTCGGTAGAAACTCCTCTTGGCCTTGCTCTATCAGGTATTGTTCTGACTACAGTACCTCACCAACTCCACTATGCAATATTCCCACAGCCTTCTAGACCCCAACAACCTGAAGGTGAGAGCTTCTAGGCTCTCTGTAATCCTGGCACCAGCAACCCGGCCTCCTCAGCCAACTGCGTTATCACTCCCTGTTTCTGCGTGGCTTATGTCACCCTTCCCTTGTTGCTGCTCTGCTAGAAACAACTTTTGTCACCTCGGGACAACTGTTTTTTGTTGCTTTTGCTCCACTCGGTCGATGTCCTCAGTCCTCCTGTGATCTGCAATCATGCTTTGATACCATGCTGAAGTTTGTAAGTCTGCTTAGTTATAAACCCTTCATGCACTTTATCTGATTTATTCCTATCTACTTGTTATGTTACTTAACAAGTTATTTACAATATAAATACTGAAAATAAACACTAGTGCATGCTCAACATATTACACATCAACAACTAAAGGAAACATAAACAATCACACCATATGACACCATTATTTTTGGACCAATGCCCCCAGAAAAACCTAATTTGGGAAAACTGGTGCAGTTATCTGAGGGTTTTCTTATTAAGCAGTATCAGAGTACAATCTAGGTGCCGAAACTGGCCTAGCCAACAGAGAATTTCCTTAGTAGTAATACCTCTCAGTTTCTGACAAATCTCCTGGCTGAAACCCCGGATAATCCTTCCGGCAGCTACTTAGCACAAATCTTCCTTAGAAACCCCAGCGTCAGCCTCTCCTTGGACTCCGTCAACCCCTCTCTATCCCACGCTGGCCCTGTGTGATCCCGGATGGGTCTGTGTTAGCCTTAGGATGCCCTGCGTCAACTCTCTGGCCCTCTGCGTCAGCAACGCTGGCCTCTTTGAGGCTCTGCGCAGCTCCCAACTGCCTCTGTGTGGCCCTGCATGAGCCTTGGCTGGCTCTGCATCACTATCCTTGGCTACTGTGCTGCTCTCCCGACACTATCTCTGCCTCTCTATCTCTTTGTACTCAAATGGCCCTCAGCTGCATCTCTCAATCACTAATTCTATCTCTCTTAGCAAACCCCGCTCTAGAGAATAGAATGACTGATCACTCTGGTGTATTCTCCAAGTGATCCTCAAGCCTCCTCTTATAGTTTTCCTGTTGACATATCAATGACCAAGATTAAGTCCCTAATCAATGGCTAAGATAGATCTGGCTTGATCCATGTCTTTTGGACCATTCTAACATAGATTCATATTAATACACATTAATAGTTTATTTTCCCTAAGTTTAGACTTAGGGACTCCATTAAAAATATTAATTATTTTAATATCTCCTGATATGTTTAGAATCTGCTCAAACCCTTTCTGCGTATTGGAGATCCCATGTGCCCCAACCTATCCACCAAATTTCGTGGCTAGAGCACATGTGATGCTATTCCAAATCAACAGATCCTATCCTAGATGAATCTGTCTATCTGATTGACTCAACTGACCCTTGGTACGGGGACATTCTTGTCTACCTTCAAATGCAACGATTCCGCTTCGATCTATCGTCAGGCAACCCTCGTCGCATCTGCCACGAAGTTGGCATTATTTAGTGTTGAACGATACTTTATATCGTCGTGGTGCTGATACAGTTCTTTGACGTTGCCTCATTCATGTAGAGGCGGAACACGTTTTAAATGACGCCATGCTAGGGCATGTGGCGGTCATCTTTCTGGCATGGCTACCGCCCAAAAAATTCTACGCACAGGATACTACTGGCCGACCTTGTTTAAAGATTGTATTACGGCAATCCAATAGTGTCATCCTTGCCAAATATTTACAAGAAAATGCGAGCACCCTCGGTCCCCCTACACCCAGTTATCTCCGTCGACCCTTTTGCCAAATGGGGCATTGACTTCGTCACATGCAAACCCACTTCCTCTGATGAACACAACTACAGTATTGTTGCTATGGACTGCTTACAAAATGGGTAGAAGCCATTCCCACTTTCCGGGTCGATGGAAAAACCGTGGCGTTATTCTTGTTCAATCAGGTGATCTGTTGTTTCAGCGTGCCCAGCACGATCGTTACAGACCATGGCTCTCACTTTCAGAACCACATGATGTTTGACTTAACATCGTTTCTAGGTTTGAGGCAAGAACATTCTTCCTCCTACTATCCCCAGGTTAATGGTCAAGTGGAAGCTGTTAACGACGTCCTAAAAACCATGGTCCATCGATTAGTAGGCAATCACAAAACCCATTGGCACCGTATGTTATATCCTGCTTTGTGGGCATACCAAACCTTAGTCAAAACTGCTATAGGCATTACACCATTCCAACTTGCTTATGGCCTGGAAGCAGTGCTAACTATCAAGTGCCAAATTCCTTCACTAAAACTAGTTGTTGAACTCTTGCCCAACACCACCGCTATCCCTCAATCAGCAGGACAAGACTCGTCGAGATGCAACACTAGCTCTCGAAGTCCACAAGTGTCAAGTCAAGGCCCAATATGACAAAAATTTCAAGCCTTGTTCTTACCAAGAAGGTGATCTTGTTCTACTTTATGATAAAAAACACGACCTCTTAGAGGCAAGTATGCTTCAACCATTGTGGATTGGTCCATATGTCATTTCCAAGGTCCTCTCAAAAGGTGCCTATGAAGTTTAGGACTGTGACGGAATCCCGCTCACGAAGCCCCGTAATGGGCCCTATCTGAAAAAGTATTATGCCTAATATTGCATTGGACATTTGCTTTGTAATTTTATGTATTTATAAGTTTTGCTTTTTTGTTGTGACTGAATTTTATGGATTTTTATGAGTATTTATCTCATGCATATCTCTTGTTGCGCAGATGTCTTCATTACCCTTACCATACGTAGGATACACGGATGGTGCCAGTCGTCACACACGACACATTGCATCAAATGCTTGGGTCATTTACACACCTGAGTTAGAACTACTTAGTTCTGGGGGAGTTTTTCTTAGCACTGCCACCAACAAGATTGCTGATTACTGTTGATTTTGGGTAGCATCGAATGTTCTCTAGCTCCGAAATTTCGCAGAGGGACTAGAACACATGAGATCTTCAAAATTTAGAAATCGTTTGGAGAAATTCCACCTGGATGAGGAGTTATTAAAATAATCAATATTTTTAATGGGTTCATAAGTCTAAACTTAGGAAAATAAAAATATTAATGGGTATTAATAAGAATATTGGTGAGAAACTTCTAAGTGATGAGGATCAAGTCTGTTTTAATCTTAGTTGTTGATTAGGGACTTAATCCCGATTGTTGATTCATCAACAGAAAAAGTATAAGAGGAGGCTTGAGGGTCATTTGGCGATACACTTGAGAGATCAATCGATTCAATTTTTCTGGGGCATGGTTTGCTGAGAATATCAAATAGGTGATCTGAGTTGCAGTGAGAAGGGAAGTTCGGCAGAGGGACTTAAGTCCTAGGTCGAGAATACATAGCAGAGAGGCAGAGCAGCACCAGGAGAGACAACGTAGAGGGAGAGATCTGACGCAGTGATGTAATGACGCAGTGTTGCAGTGGAGGCTAAGGGATCTTAGTGACGCAGTGAGCAGCTCCTAGAGGAGGTGACACAGTCCCATCGCAGAGCTTGGAGCAACTATCGCTGCACAGCACTGGGAACAACATAGTCATTTGTGGGGTTTGTTCATCCAGGTGCTACTTGGGTCTATTCTCTGTTGGGTGAGCTAGATTAGGCACCCTAGTTGTATTCAACAATTTGCTTAATAATACAAACTCACTATATGTTGCACCGATTTTCCCACATTAGGTTTTTTCGAGGACGGTTGTCCAAAAATAATGGTGTCCCTTGTGTATTTGTCTCGTTCTATTTCAGTTCATGATCTGTATGTATTTGTAGTCTGCAATAGTGTTTTCATCGCTATTAAATAATTAAATAGCTTGTTGAATGTAAAAACAAGTAGGAGATGATAAACTAGTGATTGCAGTAGGATTTCTGATGTGTAGATTCAAAAATTTTCACAAGTATATGTCTGTAATTGCATTTCTTACTGAAGTGTCATCTTAGGACATCTCCAATCTGGTGGTCAAGTTAGACTCTCAGCTAGTCATTATGCAATTGACAAATCATTATCACATTCGCAATCCAATCTTGTTACGTCATTATTTAAGGGTATGACTCTTGGAACGTCAAGTTGAGTTTATTACATATTAACACTTTCCTCGAGAATTGAATGCAGTAGTTGACTCGTTAGCAAATTATGTATTAGATTGGAATTTGTCTCATTCATTATAGATACATGCATGAAAGTAAAATTTTACATAGTTAAGAATTTACAAAAGATTAAAAACAGCACATTTACATCTTAAATCCCCAAAATATATATAT
>APFE031089969.1:0-11393 GCA_000404065.3 Pinus taeda | reverse complement strand
ACTAGTAAAGGACTGCACCAGTACAAAATCATTGTAAAAGTTTCTAATTGAAAGAAGATAGAGACATATTGCAGCAAGTAGTTTTCACCCACATTAGGTTTCCACCTTATATCTTGTGTTCCTTGGTGTGACTGTTGCTCTATTTTTGTTCTTGTTATATGATTCTGACACAGATTAATATATTATAAGTTTGGAAGGTATAACCAAGTTTCATCTGCTAATATTTGTATAAATTGAAAAGAGTTTGATAATACTGATTCACCCCCCCCTCTCGGTATTATTTTCAACATGTGATACATGTGAGTGTGACACAATTAAACATAAAAAATAAGTAAAGGAGAAAAAAGAACATTTGCAAAAAAAATGTCATGAAATCAAAGAATTTTAATATTCCTTACATGAATTGGATAAATAATTTGTTGGTTTTGAAAAGAAAATTTGTTTAAAGAATAAATTGATTGAATTACTTCAACCAAAATTAATATAAAATGAGCATCAAACTAAGAACATGGTTGATGCAAAATACAATAGATGATGTCATAAAAATGTTTGATGTTATTTGTGATACACATGACCTAATGGTTGATACCTAGTGGTGAGCACCAGTATTGCAGCAATAATGCTACAACTCCTGGGCTGCCTACTTTACTCTTATCAACCCGGTAGTTCGTAAAAAACATGGAAGCTATGGTGTTGTATGCACAAGTACCAGTTCTTACTGCAGGCTGTCACTTGGTCAGCTGGCACAAGATCAGTAGGAGCTCAAGCCAACTTCTATGGATTCTAGAAAAAGCTCTATATGTGATGAAAGAAAGGAAATCTTATTCTATAGAGCCTACTCTAACAACAGAAAGGAAAAAGATTGAAATGTAAAGTAAACCTAGCAAATCCTACTTAACCAACTAATCCTCCTTTTGAAAAAAACACTATGAAAACCATGAAATGAATGCAATTACCTACAAAAGGAAGTAAACAACATCTACTCATGCTATTTCTAGAAGCAAATGAGCAAAAAACACCTTTTTGGATTTTTATGTATTTTTATGTGAACTTGAGAGGCATGTATTTTATTGTGTGTAAAGGTGGAAGCAAATAGGTGGTGTTTAAGGGAAACTTTGAGCTTTGTGGGGATGTAGGATGGTGTGGATGTGCCCTAGGAGGTCTCAGGTGGCCTTCTGGAGGCTTTTCCCACATGCGGCCTTCAAAAGAAAGCCTACAGGAAAATCTACAGGAGGTCTACAGGAGGATGTCGATAGGAGTTTTGAAGGTTTTGAGGGTGTGAGAGTGGGTGAAAGAGGTAGGTGAATGTTGGGATGATGTGTTAGGGCACCTAAGGTCCATCAAGAATCACTAGGAGAGGGAATGATGTTTGGGAGAGAGGAAGAAGTCCAATGGAAAAATGCATAAAACTAAGGCAGATCTGAGGTGAACTTTGGGCAACCTGTAGGGCATGGATCAAAGAGAGAATGTGATGGCTGATAGGCTGAACTATGGTGAGGAGAGATCTACTGCAAAAGAACCAACAATCAACCAATAAGATCAATCAAGCAAGGAAGTGAGTACATCTAAAAAACAAAATTTTACGTCAAGCTAGTCTAAACTATGATCCATGGAAGTGAATGCTGAGCAATGCTACAAGAAAAGAGAGCATGGAAGAAGACTTATTGTAAATACATAAATGAGCATGGTGGAAGAGATCTAAAGAAAAGCATTAACCTTCTAACACACTTCCAAACACTATAAATCGTATGAAGAAGGAAAATCTGTGTTTTTGGGGCAACAAGAGGGTCTTTGCCTCAATTCCTAGTCCCAAAGGGAGGAAAAGAGGCCAAGGCATTGTTGCTAGCTTTTTGAATCTTCTTTCTATCATTGATTAACCTGCTATAGAAAACACAAATGAAAGCAAACTACTAAACCATCAAAAACAACCTATTCTTAACAAAGAAAGAAATTCATCTAACAGAAAGAAATTCATCTAACAACAACTAATCCATAAACTAAAACAAAGCATATAAATACAAACAAAGAGGAGCTTGGCTACTTAGATTGGGCCCTAACACAAGAGCTTCAGCACTCTGAGGTAACTTAGTGGTAGCTCGAAAAATATCTCATCTTTATTATCAAAACAATAATAGGATTACATGAAACTGTCCACAAAAGTAAGCTCAAAGTTGAGTAGAGTTTTACAATAGCAAAAGTACAACAAAAATATGACCCTAGTGAGGCCCTAGGGCTCTCTACTTATGCAATTAAAGCTCCCAACAACTTCCTTAAAATCAGGGAGGCTTGGCTCCCAAAACTCGAGATAAACATCAGTTATCCTCCACTTGCTCGGCTGCCTCCTAGTGCATTGATTTGGCTGTTTGTACTCCAAGTTGCATGAAGGGGAATTTGAAGTGGGGAGTGATAAATGAGGGTGATTCCTTCCTATAAATCCTCTCCTTTGTCCATTTCGAATTATTGTTGCCAATTGTCCATTGAATCTTTGACTTTGTCTTCAAAATCAACAAAAATCTGCATTAACCACATATTAGACCACATGCTATCATAACTAACCCAACTCACTCCATAAGCATAAATATAATAAAAAAGCATGCAATAAGCTAAGAGAATGGTTGATTTAACTATGTTAGGAGGCAAAATGAGCCCATATAATTACCCATTTATGGGGCTCATCATCACCCCCCTACTGAAGGTGTTGCTCATCCTCTGAGCAACTTAGTCTAACTCCTCATCCTCTGAGCAACTTAGTCTAACTCCTCATCTTCTATGGCCTTGGTGGCCTCTCTAGCATCCCAAGAATCTGATGTTGTTTCCTCTTCCTTGTCATAGAAGGTTGCTTTTCTGTCTATCTCTTCCCACTGCCTCTGCTCTTCTTCTTTCATCCTTCCTTCTAGCATGCCTAACAACAGTGGTGGACTCAGTTTGAGGCCAATCCAATTGACCTGCAGTCTCTGCATTGAGTGCTTGTACATTGGCACTCTCCTTAGTGCCTCCTTCATCATCATTGGGGAATGATATTCCTTGATCTTCAGATTGTGTTGTAACATGTTCCATCTCTTCATACATGCATACACACAGTCATCCCCAAGTAACCTCTCCATGTCCTCAAAATTTGTAATGGCTTGTGCTTGATCACTTATATATCTAGGGGTAATTTGGGGATTATTGGCAAGCAGATAGTGTGTGATAATGAGAGCCATGGGATCTGATGGCTCAGCTCTGATAATTAATCGCTCATTCTACTCCCTTATCATCAACCTTTTTACTTTTTTTCCCTTAACTCTTCATGGTTCATCTAGGAAGCCATGGCCATTGGTTGTAGGTCCCCTAGCCTAGCATTGGGGTCCCACACATTCATGTCTATGAGGGCCATATTATGCAAGTAAAATTCTGCCATCTTTGCGTTATCTTCTGTTGTGCTTTGATCAGACGGGTCCATAAATTGTCTGTACTCTTGAAAAGGAATTGTGTCTCTTTGTGGCAAAGTCTCGATCTAAAATTATAGCCATTAACACATATTTCATTAAAATTGGATTTTTTTTATTACAAAGACATCATTAGAATTGAGTTTTTTGGCTATTTTGAAATTCTAGATCCACTATTTAATTCCAAATTTAATAAAATATGTGTTCATTGGTCCTTGAGGTATAATCCATAGGATTTTACTGGTGTTCTACATTGCAGTGCCTCCATGGATAAGCTAGCCATGCATGCTAGCTAGGTCTCTTTCTCCTTTAGCTGCCTCCTTAGCAATTCATTTTCAGTTTGAAGTTGGTTTCTTGCAATTGCTTCTCTATGTCTAACAGCACTTAACTCTCTGCCCATCTCTAAGTCTATTATCCATATGGCCAACATCCTCAACTCCCTTGGATTTGGCTATTTGCATCCACCTATGCATTTTTATTCTTTCCTTCTCTAGTTCAAAGGATAGTGGAATTGCAAATGTTTGTGGAATTATCCTTCCTCCTTCAAGAAGATGGTAATAGGAGGCAAGGTTGGGCTAGGGATTAGGTTGTTGTGGCTCTGTAGCTTCCTCCTTCCCTTTTGGCTGCTCTTCTATTCTTTTCTGCAGTTGTTGGGTCTCTTGTAGCTTTGACAGTGTCTCATGTAGAACTGTCTATGCCTCCTGTAGGACTATTTTTGGGTCTTGTAGTTGCACCTTTTCCTTCCAGGTGGAAGATCTAGGAGTCCCTCTTTCATATGTGATAGGGGTTTTAGAGGGAGATTATTCCCCTTTAACAATGGATGAATCTTCAATTGTAATGGGCACTATTAAAGATGGCCAGGGTTTCCCTATTTTGATCCTTGTGCTTTTCCTCGCCTTGAAATACATGGAGGCCTACCTTTTTCTCTTTTATTTTGGCTTAATTGGTGTGCTAAGGACTATGAGGGTAGTTGTTGCCTCCCTTTCCACGGTCTCAGGGGACCCTTCTCTTTATTTTTCCTGTGCTGCCTCTTTTTCTCCTCCTTCTACCTCCTTTTCTACCTTTGTTTGCTCTATTTCTTCCTGTTCTGTTTCTTCCCCCTTCTTCTCTTCTATCTTAGTTTCTTCCTCCTCCTTTTCTTATCCTGCTGAGTCATTAGTTTCTTCCCCTTCTCCACCTTTCTACTCTTCTTCCTCACTTTTAGAAGGACTAATATCATAGGTGAGGGTCTTTATGTCATCTTCTACTGTCATGTTCGTGAAGACTTCCCATGTTATAGGGAGTGTGAATGTATGGAGGGATTCTTCCACTAAAATTTTAATTAACCCATGGTGAGGTAGCTAATCTAGACTCCCTACCTTAAAATTAATGTTGGAGTCTAAGAGGGACTGTAGGAGGAAATAGGGGATGTTGAGTTTCTGGGGTGTTGGAGTGTCCATGCCATATCTCAGCTCATGAAGGATTCTAAAATGGTAGCCATAGACTATGTTATACCTCCCTTTACAAGAAATGTATTTGATGATTTGATAACTAACCTCATCACAAGGGTATGGTATGGTAGCCCTTCTAATGCCATTTTTATCTTCTACAAGATGTTCATTGTTTTGGAAGAAGTTTTTCTTCGCAATCTATCCAATTGGTTTTTCATCTTTGCTCCAAGGTAATCCAAGAGCAAGGGTAGTAACCCTACTGATAAATTCAGGGGTTATCTCCATGGAAAGACCTCTAAAAGTGACAGTGGCATGTGTTCTTAAGTGGGGGACTAAAGAGAGGGAAAATTCCTTGGTAATTTCCTCATCAAACCCTCGGAATTTCTCAAAAAAGTTCATCCAATTTTCCCTTGTGAATATGGCCACTACTTGGGGATGTTCATGAAGCTTGGTGGAATTAGTGGGCTCCTTCCTCATGAATCCTCCTGTCACTGTGCTTATATCCCTTTTGAACACCAAATGTAGAGATGGAGACAATAATTTTGAAGAAACAAGAAAGCAGAGGAAAACTATGTTTTTTTTTTAAACAGGTAGAAATTTTTTATGTAATTCCTCTTCTTCTGTGGACTCAATTCCTCCTTAAAATGATATCGTTTCTTGAATATGCTGATAATCAAGGTGGGTATGCATGGAACCTACCTCGTCAAGCTAGAAATCAAGCAAACAACCCGTGTTTTCTTCTTAAAAACAACTCACTGCCCCTCCTGTAGAACCGCTTATAGGTGCTCCTATAGAACCTGTAAGTGCTCTTGTAGACAACGCCAGGTTTTGTGGCTGTGGGGTGACAAGAAGTTTGCTGCAGCAAGTTTACGAGGAGGGAATGAGGGAAAAGGTGGTGAGAGTGCTCGAGGAGGAGTACTTATTACTTCTTTTAGATATTTCTGGTGATAGGGGTGAGCTGGAAAAAATGTACATCGGCCATATTTGGACCGTTGGTCCCCACCTGCCTTGTCATCATGGTTCCTTCCCACAATCATCTCCCATTATTGCATCGGAGTTTACATACCCTCCACTACCTGTCCTTGGTATCTTTCTCTGAGTTGACTATGCACACGTGTGGGTGACATCTTCAGATGAGTGCAGTCAACTAAATGGAGGTGGCCAGGTTAACTGGCCACCTTTTCCTCATTCAACATCAACCATCTCATTACTCATGCATATATTTCAATTACACAAATGTAAACAGAGTAGCGAGTTAGTCACTTACCTATGAGTCAAATGTATTTACTGTGAGGTATTTTGGCTCCTTCTATTGCTGCATGCATGTGTTTCCCTTGCTGCATGCTCTTTGCTTTCTGATGTGTGGTTGTTTGTCTTGTGTATGTATCCTATGGTTGGATCTAAGCTTCAGATGTCTCCTTCAATCCTCATGGTTGCACTTCTTTTGTTGTTGTGCCTTGATTTTAATGGGATCGACTGCTACAGGAATTCCTACAGGAGCTCCTATAGCTACTTCTCCCCTTGACATTTCAGCTTATTTCTATGCTAGGGGCTATGAGGATGATGCCAGAGATGCTGATGGAGATGGAAAGGTAATAGGTAAGCTGCAGGTGAGATTTGAGGTGCTACTCCCTTTCTTATTTTTGTTTTTTTTCTCTTTTTACTAAAAACTGCTTTTTTGTGTTTTTATGGGATAAGAAGAAAAAAATGATGATGATGATGTGACGCATGTGTGGAATGGATGGCAAGGTAGGTTGATAGCTGTAGGAGGGTTTATATTTTCTTCATGAAGCTTCCTCAAACTACTTTTTTGAACCATTTCTAGCTCTCTGTAATTCCTACAGGAGCCTCCTGTAGAAAACACAAACTCTTATAGAACACACAATTTTCGAAAAAAACATAGTGGGGTGGAAGAAAGGTCAGAAATGATGGAGAAGAGTGTGGAGGAGATGAAATAGATGTTGGTGTGAATGTCAAAGCTCTGTGGCATCTCTTCTGGCTCTCAGTGGTCCTCTTGCAAACCTGCAATGCACATTAAAATTCAGTTTTCTTTTTATTTTTTCTCTTTTTTCTTTTCTTTTTTGGAAACAACTAGGGCACCTCAAGGAGGTTTCCACCCCAATTTCCTACCATGGGTGCCTCCAAGGGATGTTTTCACCCAGAGATATTATTCTCTTCCTTTTTTTCTGACATCACTAGGCCGCCTCGGGAGAGGTTTTCAACCGAATGATGGGACTTCAAGCACCTCATGGAGGTTTTCACTTGAGTCCTTATTTTTTTTCTTTTTTTTTTCCTTCAGTGAGTGGGTGAAGTGGAGGCTAAGACATGCTCCACTACCATCACTGTCTTATTCAAATCTTCAATTAAATCTCGCATTGAGAGGGGCTTCTTGTAAATTTTCAACCGATATCAATTGACAAGCATGGGGATGGCTTCATCATCAATGGTTGTGATCAGAACTGAACCATTGTCATTTCATTTGTCCACAGTGTAGGGTCCCATCCATCTTGTCCTCAGCTTTCCATTGAATTCATACCTTGAATCATAGAGCAGTGCCCAATCTCCTTCTTGGAATTGCTTCTCCTTGATATTTTTTTCATGTCATATCTTCCTCTGAAGCTGAACTACCTATGTGTGGAGAAGGGCTTGCAATCTTTGTTCATCCAATCCATTGAGCTGGAGTAACCTTTCTTTCTGTGCATGGCTGAGGTGTAGGTCCAGCTAAGCTTCCATCCTTAATGTATTGAATTCAAATTCTTTTGACAGCAAAGCCTTCTTCCCATAGACGAGTTCATAGGGTGTGAAACTTGTAGTAGTTTTCCATGTTATGTTATGGGCCCAAGTGGCCTCAACTAATCTGTCCTCTAGTCTTTTCTACTGCTGCTCACTACGTTGGTCAAAATTCCTTCCAAAGCTCTATTAGTGACTTCCACCTGCCTATTGGCTTGTGGATGGTAAGGGGTGGAAATCCTGTGCTTGATTTTATGATGTGTGAGAAAGTCTTCAATCAAATTGGAAGTGAATTGACTGCCTTGATCTGTGACCAATTCTCTTGGATACCCGAACTTGTAGAATATGTTTTCTCTCAAAAACGCAGATACTTTTTTCTCTGTCGTTGCTTTGATTGCTTTTGTTTCTACCCACTTTTTCAAGTGATCGGTGCACACAATGATGTATTGTTTCTATCTTAAAGGAGGGCTAATAGGACCCACAAAGTCCATGCCACACTTCTCAAATGGCTCGAAGGTCACTTGAGGTTGCATGGGCATCTCATCCTTTGGAGTAGGTTTCCCCATCCTTTGAAACCAATCACATTGGCTGGTGTATCTCCTCACATCTTGATGAAGAGTGGGCCAATAGTAGGTTGCTTGCAATATATTGAAGGTCGATATCTTTGCTGCAAAATGACCTGCACAAGACCCGTCATGACATGTCAGGACAATGTCAAAGACTTCCTCCCCCCTGACACATCTTCTAAAGATCTAATCTACTCCAAGTTTGAAGAGATTACCCCCAATCCAGGTGAAAGGAGCACTTTTCCTTACTATCTTGCTCTTCTCTTTTGAGGATAGGTGTGGTGGAAACCGTGTTGAAACCAAGTAGTTTGTTATATCAGCAAACCATGGACAGAGTATTGAAATAACAAACAGATGTTCATCTAGCATTTGATCATCGACCATTCCTTCTTCACCTGCATGAAAATTTACTCTAGACAAAAAGTCAGAAACAACACTTTCTTTACCAGGCTTATCAATAATGGTTAGATAAATTTGCTGTAGTAAAAGCAACCATACAATATTGCAAGCATTTACATCTGGTTTGTTCATCAAATATCTAATTGTAGCATGTTCAGTGTGCACAAAGGTTTGATAGCCTATGATATAATGTCTGAATTTGTTTAATGAACACACAATAGCTAGGAGTTCCTTCTCAGTCACTATGTAATTTAACTCTGCCTTTGACAAATTTTGGCTTATAAAGTATATGGCATAAGGCAACTTTTCATCAATTTGTCCTAAGGATGCTCCTATTGCTTTGTTCGAGCCATTTGTGTGAATGTGAAAGGGTAGGGCCCAATTTGGGCCTCTAAGAATTGGGGCAGTCACTAACTTTCTCTTCAAGGTATCTAGGGCTTTTTGACAGTTTTAGGACCATATAAAATCAACATCTTTGCCTAAAAGGCAAAACAAAGGAGAGGTTAGCTTACTGAAATCTTTAATGAATCTTTGGTAATATCTAGTGAAGCCTAGGAAACTTCTGACATCTCTCACCTTTTGAGGAGGTGGGACCCTTTGGATGATGGAAATTTTGTTGGAGTCCACTAGCAGTCTTTGTTGAGATATTGTATGACCTAACATAGTCCCTTCAGTCATAAAAAATTCACTTCTTTCTAGACTGAGGGATAGGTTCATCTCAACGCACTTGTCTAGAACTTTTCCTAGGTTATATAAAGTTTCCTGAAAGTCAGAACCATAACAAGTAAAATCATCCATATATATTTCCACTGCATCGTGAACCAGTTCAGAAAATATACTCAATACCACTCTTTGGAAAGTGGCTGGACGTTGCACAACCCAAAAGGAAGGACCCGGTATGTAAAGGTACCCCAAGGACAAGTGAAAGTGGTCTTATCTTGGTCTTTCCGGCTGACTTGAATATGACTATACCCACTGAACCCATCTAGGAAGGAGAAAAACTTTTTCCCCGCTAGATCATCTAACACTTGATCTATGAACGGTGAAGGAAAATGGTCCCTTTTAGTGGTTTTGTTCAATTCCCGATAATCAACATAGATTCCCCAGTTGCCATTTTTCTTTGTCACTAGCACCAAAGGAGAGACCCATTCACTGTCAGAGATGGGATAAATGAATCCTGCATCAAGCAATTTTTCCAATTCTTCCTTAACAATGTCTTTAAGTGCTGGATTCATCCTCCTTTGAGACTACCTGACTGGTTTACAATCTTCCTTAATGTATATATGATGAGTACATATTGAAGGGTGCACTCCCTTCATCTCCTTATAACTCCAGGTGAAGGCATCTAAATGCTTTCTCAATAAGCTGCACAACTCCTTCTCCTAGGAAGTGGATAGGGATGGATTGACTTTCAGTGTTCTTTTTGGGTTGAACTCTATATTCTTAACATGAAGAGATGTTAGGTCGGCCACATAGAGATTAGTTGAGGGGTTCTTTTTGGTTTCTTTCACTATGCCTCTAATGGTAAGACACTGGGGGGTGGATTCTGAATCAAATTTTCAATCATATCATCCTCATCTTGTAGTTTTCCCCCCATGGTAGTTTCTAATGCACAAAGTTGTGTAGAATAGGCCTCATCCTCATCCTCCTCCTCCAACCAGAAAGGTAGATCATGTTCTAGCAAGGGTTGAGTAAGAGGGTATAGGATTAACTGCTTGGACATATGCCTATTCTTTATGGCCATGTTCCCAGCTCGACAACTGATGTAGGCATCAGCAGTAGCCAACTAGGGTCTTCCGAGGATGAGAGGATACCCAGTGAGATTTTCCTTTAGCTGGAGAACTATGAAATCAACAGGGTACTCCTAAGAATCAATGGAGACCATCACATCTTCGACAATCCCTTCAGGGGTCATGGTGGAGCAATCTGCTCGCTGCAGTACTATCGTGGTCTTCCTCAAGGAGCCTTGGAGGTTAAGTTTAGGCATTATTTCCTTTGTCATCAAATTAATGGTGCCTCCCAAATCAATCAAGGTAGGTGGGATCATGGTACCATTGATGTGGACATCAACTACTAGGCTTCCAGGGTCCAGATATTTCAGATAGATTACCTGCCCCAACATCAGGTCGGACAATTGTCCTATGACATTGAGGGTTGGGGCGTCTCTTTTGCACCTTCCTAGATGCCTAAAGCACTTCTCTTTGATCAACCTATTATAGATAGGAACATCTTTTATGGCTTGGAGAAGTGGTATCTTCAAACATAACTATTTCAATTCTCACAAAAGTTCGTTTCTTCTAGGGTAGCCTGTGTTGTACCTGATAGTCTCTCAGGAAAGGGTGGAATTGCTTTAGGTTAAATTTCCTCTTTATCTTCCTCAACCTCCCTGGTTGGAGGTTGGCTATCTAGGAGAACCTTCCCAAATCGTAGGTTAATCTCCTAAATCTCTACAGCATAAGTTGGCCATGATGGTTCCGTACCATATACTTGCTGAGACTGTCTATTGTTCAGGTTTAGGTTCAGCTGGGTAGGCATTTGGGGCTGCCTTTGTGGAACAAAAGGTAATTTTTGTGGTTGAACAGGTGGTGGAGGAAAAAGAGCAGGAGGAGACTAGTACTAGGGCCTCCACCCCTGATGAGATGCATTCCACTGAGGTTGCGGTTGAACATAGGATTGAAATGAATGAGTGGTTGGTTGGGCATGATATTGAGATGGGAAGGACCAAGGAGGAGGCATGGACTAGGAAGGATGAGTAGGAGGGCCCCAAGAAGGTATGGAAGTGACTTGGTTGGGGTTGTAGTATGCCTAAGATGTCCCTTGCATCCCCTGCTGGTATGGTC
>APFE031089957.1:247347-274756 GCA_000404065.3 Pinus taeda | reverse complement strand
AAATAAATATTATATTAACTAATTTGTATATATATATATATATATGTTTATTAATAAATAATTGTAATTAGTTAAATATATAATTGATTTTCTAACTTGTGGGAGCCCTTCTCTTATATGAATTTACCCAATTTAACTATTTTCTAGGAACAATCATAATTAAAATATAATAATGATCTGGCTGGGGGCATATGGTCAAAATTAGCCGTTATAAATCTAGTTGTTGGAGTCTCTGCCCATATTATTTAACTAGCTAAGCTGGATCGGTTCTTCAACTTGTCCTGACGATGAACCACACTGGTTGGTTCGAAACGTGTCGACAAAAGATTATTCATGTGATTTCGCCGAAAATTCTCTAAACAATGTTATGGATCACAGAAGTCTAAATTCCTTAAAAAAATACATCTAAAATTAGCCCACCATCCTTCTTGAGATGTTGTTATGATAAAAAAAAATGGTTATTAGAGAAATTTTGAGGTAAAAAATGGGTCTCAAGATAAAAATGTACAACAAAAATCAACTTTATAAGAACCAAGAGGATTCAATATGATGGTGTAAACCATGGGCGATGATTTACCAATTTTTGAGTAAATAGGTCAAACAAAAGAAAAAAGAAAAAAGAAAAAACTAATTTTTCAACTAATTTTTTCAACTTATCTCCCTACAATTTGACTCAAATTTTGAGCGGTAGCACTAGTTATATGCAGAATCTAATTTTGCACCCAGGAATACCCTACCACATGAAAAATGTGAAATACATGAAAAAATGTGATTGCAATCCTGTTTTTCATGTATTTCACATTTTTTGTGTAGTAGGGTCCATCGAAAATATGCAACACGGGTACTCTTTGGATGAAAAATTAAATCTGCATCCAACGAGTACTCCCGCTTGAAATTTGAATAAAATCATAGGGAGATAAGTTGAAAATAAGAGTTATAGTTTTTTCTTTTTTCCCTCCAAAAATTGATGAGGTAATCTAATCTTATTTTATTATTTCCACTATTATTTTATAATATTCATTATGAGTCCCATTTTAGAACTCAAAATTTCTCTAACGTGGCACAATGAGTTTGAAGAAACTAATTTAAACAAAAACATATAATTGTTGTATTAAAAGTTCCTCTTTTGTTTGCTCAATTTCTTTTATTTTATTTTGTAAATCATGAGGAAGAGTTTATGCTCATCAAAATAGAGGAAAAAATAGAATAAAGAGTTGAGAATCATATAAAAGTGTCCATTACTAAGAGTTGTAACCATGAGTTGTGCAGATATTTTGACGATTTCTCCTAGGTCTTCGAAGACTTACTAAGATCCCTTATCTAGTTCCACTCCACCTTTTGGGAATCAATTTGCATGTTGGTTTCAAACCCTATAAACATTGTTGAAAGAGACTTGATGAAAGAAAAATTGTGTGAAGCCTTTGATGTTTTGAAAGAGAGTGATATGGATTGGATCATTATATTGTTTTTCATCAATCTCGATGCTTTCAAAGTGGAAAAGTGGAGGAATTAACTCACAGGACCATTTTTACCAAAGGGACCCAATTTAGCAAATTGGTGTTTGAAACCTTCTGGAAGCATTCTGGGGGCATCAAACGACATGTTTTGGGGATAAAAAATTGTCTCTTTTGTGCCACACTCTTTTCTCTTATTCTACACATAGAAAACATTCTCATGGCACAAGAATGACCTCAATCAGAGTCAGTATGCAAAAGTTATGCCACTTGGAAGTTGATGTTCTTGTTTTAACCACCATAATTCAAGAGGATGCCACATTAACCCCCATTACTCATATAAAAGGGGCTATCCACGTGTTATGATGAAGAAAACTTTAGAAAAGTCATTATTGTAACTCTACTAAAGAGTTGAAGGAGTCAAACCTAACCACTAATAGGCTATTGGTTTGTGTTATAACTAGGCCACTAGGCGGAAAAGGGGCTCCATTATTTTCAAGTGCATTTTATTTCATCAATGACTAGAGTTGAAAAGAGGGATAGGGAGAGAGCATAAAGATAGGATTTCTGCACTACATTATTCCATGGGGCACAAACCTTACTTCTTGGGTTTATTATTCCTTATGGTTTAATAGTATTCCCTTAGGTCCATAAGCCCTTGGGGTTTTAGTATTAATCCCTTGGGTTTATAATATCAATCGCTTGGGTTTATTATTCCTGAGTCAAACATGGTTTATTATGATGTCGACTATGGTCTAACATGGAATTGTGATAAGGATTGTCTCAATATGAAAATCTATGATGGCCGGTCATGTTTATTTTAATGTTTATAATATTTGTCTTAGGGTTTATATACGTTGGGTTTATAATATTAGTCCCTTGGATTTAATATTATTCCATTGGGTTCATAATCCCTTGGCGTTTTAGTACTAATCCATTCGTTTAATTATTCCTTTGGGTTTCTCATATTAATCCCTTGGGTTTATTATTCCCTTAGGTTTATAATATTGATCACGGTAAACCATTGTCAATCATAGACAACCATGGTCAACCGTGTTTGAATGTCACATTGTGACAAGGATTGTCTCACCATGAAAATAAATAATAATCCATTGGGTTTATTATTCCTTTGGGTTTATTATATCAATCCCTTGGGTTTATTATTCTCTTGGGTTTATATTATTAGTCCCTTTTGTTTAATAGTATTTCCTTTGGATCATAATCCCTTAGGGTTTTAGTCATAGAAAATTTTAGGGGCGAATGTTCGCCCTTTGGCGAAATTAAGGAGTTTTAAATTTTTAGTGGGCGAATATTTTGTATCATAGTACATTTTTACAAATCACCTCAAATAGCACACCTTATGTTAAGGGAGAGGGTTAAAAAGGTAAATTTAGCCCTTGAAGTTAGGAGTTACAACCTTCCATTCACCCATTTTCAAGAATAGGTTTTATTTAAGTGAATCCATTCGCCCATTTTCAAGAATAGGTTTTATTTAAGTGAATCCTATGGCCCAAATACCACATTTATAAAAGAGGTATCATAAATTAATAAAAATATAAATAAATGAGAAGTATGGTAAATAAATAAAACATTTTTTGTATTTACTCCATAAGTCACCTTATATACATGCAAGGGTGTAAACAAATAAAAATATAAGTAAAGTGGAGTTATGGTAAATAAATAAAATGTCTTTTAATACTTACTCAAAAAGTATGGTAAATAAATAAAAATATAAATAAATTAGACGTATGGTAAATAAATAAAACCTCTTTTTATATTTAGTCCATAACCCTCGTTCTATTTATGAAGGCTCAAGAAAGAGGTTTTATTTAAGTGAATCCTATGGACCAAATGCCATATTTGTAAAAGAGGTATGGTAAATTAATAACAATATAAATAAACGCGAGGTATCGTAAACAAATAAAACATTTTTTATATTTACTCCATAAGTCATCTTATATTTACGAATACTCAAAAAATGCCTAATATTTAGGTGAAACCTATGGGCAAAATACTATGGGACAAATACCATGGACTAGATTGTTATTAATACCATGCAAAAAAACATTATTAACCCCGATATTAGTATTAATAAAAATAAAAATGGCACATGGTATTGATGCATGGTAATCACCAAAATGGCACATGGTATTGACCCATGGTATTCACCAAAATGGAACATGGTATTGACTCATGGTATTCACCTGGAATGTAGCCTATTTAAATGGGGGAATTAAACCAGCATGGATCCATCTTTACTCTGCATCTAAGGTATCAAATATTGTGATATGCAAACTAGCATATAGTGAAAAAATATTTGATCCCTCTGGATAAAGAGTAAAAATGGATGTTGTAATTTAATGTATTTTAAACATTTTGGCTTGGTTAAAATAAAAAAATAAAATAAAAATCAACTATTAATTTTATTAATTTTATAAATTACTAATAGTAATTTAAGCTCCAGGGTTTATTTTATAATTGAGTAAAATATTCACCATGCCTGGTGAGAGATTCGCCAAAAAATTATATATACATATTATATCATTGATAAAATCGCCTTCCATTTTTCCTATATACCATGGAGATTCGCCCATTTATTATACTTATAAATTTAGGGGGGTTCTTAAAATTTTCCCTAGTGAGGTGGTACTGAATGAGGCTGTATTTACATTTTCTGAAGATATTGTAGAGTGTTCAGGGGTAGCAATAGTTAGGGAAGCTAATTCAACTGACCGTTGAAAATAGGCTTCATCTATATGCGTTATCAAAGTTGAGGTTAACACATCAAGTTTGTTAAAAGTATCCAGAACATGTTGATCTAAATCAGGATGTATAGTATCCTTTTTTGATTCAATAAATTGAATAAAATTGGGGTCTATTACAGTATCAGAGACTAAATTTTCAGATTTGGTACGAAACAAAGAGTGCTCAAATGATAAATCAAATTGAATATCCTTAGCTTGATAGCTCTTTAGGAAGTGAATTTGATTTGTTTAACTGACTAACCCTTCCTTGACTTTCTACTTTTTTAGGTTTTCTTAAAAAAATTTCAGGATCATCAACAATTGCAGCAAGCTGTGGATCAGGATGAGTCTTGGTATAATATGTTCTTTTAGAAGCCATAATTTTAACTTATAATGATGTGTCAAACAACCCTTTAAAACCTTAATGTGAAAAATGAGGAAAATTGTTTCCTTTAAGATTGATTTTAACTAGGGACTGAGTTCCCTAGTATGGTTTCCACTATGTTATCACTCCAAAATTTCCAGGGGTTCTTCAATATGTTAAAAAGAAATATCAGAGGTAACTATAAACCTACTTTGGAGCTTAGGATCTAGCCTTCCTAACCTCAGAGAGGGCTCTCTCTATATGATTTAACTTTGTTTATTTTTATGGGTTTTAGGCTAGTTATGTATGTTTAATTGGATTGGTGGAATTAATGATCTAGATGAATAGGTGCTTTTCCATTTCCATTGGGCTATGGAGTCAATATGACTTTGAAAACAGAGCAATCAAAAAACTATAAAGAAAGTGTCACACAGAAAGATGGGTGAGCAATATCAGATCTCAAGGCTGAATGGTGGAATTATTTTTTAATTGGGATCAAGGAACAATTAAGGATTCTCTAAACCAGATATTAGAAGAAAACATAGAAATGTTTAATGTTCAAAAGCAAAGTGTGATGTTTAAGCAAATTCTACACTAAAACTCTCATTATAACATTCCAATTTAGAACACATGAAAGTTTATGAAATACTTAGAAAGAAACATGAACAATTGAAATTTATACTTCACTGAGATAGCTCAAGACATGAATCCTGTAAAGAAGTCTCTTTATAACTTGTTCTGCCTATCAACTAGAAGTTGGTACAATAAGCCTTAGGTAATAGATCAATTAGCTATAGAAATATTCAAAAATCCATCCCTGATACTTCAAATGATGAAGTATTTATACAAAACATTACAAAATATCCTGTCAATTGACTAGGATTTATTTAAGGAAAATAAATATCTTTATACAAAAAGATAATGACACCTATTTAACTGACTAAAATCTGTCCCTTTTTATTTTCTTGTTGTTACTAGTCTGCTTCTTTCATCTGCCTGTCTTTCATCCGATTTTCTTTCATCCTTTATCGTAAGTCACACCATTTTTCCCACGTTTCTTCATCTGGGAGTTTGATTTTCATCATCCTCCAGTAAATCTCATCTACTTATGTATATTTGGAAAACGTGGGCTTGTTCACAAAAAGGTGATTTACCTCATGCTGGAGGTAAAATAAGTTTTCTAAAGTCTAGAGGAGCACTTTTCCTATGGGCACACCTTTCATGGATGAAATGTTGGAAGTCTCTTTAGCTAATTATCTCATATTTTTATCATAGTCTTCATGTTTCAACAATTTATCATTGATTACCAAAGAATTCGGCAAACTCTTTTGTCTCAATGCTTCAAACTTGTCAAAAAACTTGTTTATGCAAGTTTCATGTTTTGACATTTCTCCTCAAGATGTATAATCAGATTTCTTTTGGAAATAACTTTCTTTACTTCTAGAATAGTCTTTGTTCTGTTAGTTATCCCAAGATCCTCTAATTCATACTTGTTTTTAGAATTTAGAAATTTGATTATTTTAGAGGCTTCCTCTGGTTTCCCCCCAAGATCTGCTTTTACCCTTTGAATTGCCTCACTGGCTTCCTTCACCAAATCATTATGTTCAAATATTACCTATATAGAAGGCCAAATATCATTAACTGATTTAATGATATTGGTCCACAAATGTTGCTTTACTTGGGCCAAAGGCTCCTTTAGTGACAATTCTTTTTCTAGCTGGTGGATCCTGTCATTCATTCTATTGGCTTTTTGTTTCTCAGCTTGATGCATTACTTCTGCTAATTTCTTTTCATATTCTAAGCTCTCCACTTGTCCTTGAGCTTATTAATCTGTTTTCTTTGAATGGACATATCTTCCATTGCTTGAATCAATTTTATGCCCTCATCAGTGGGATGGGATGTTGGTTTTGCTGATGATGTTGTTGTTATAGCTCCTATGGGAATAGCAGTAATGGGAACTGCTTCTCTGCTATCCTATTTTTCCTGTACCCGTTTATCCATTTCTATCTCCATTTCTCTTAGTTGAGTTGTTAACTAGATTATTAAGTTCATCATCTCATCCTTTTGATTAAGTGTCTCCAAAACCTCCTTAGTTTGTGGATGCTCAGTGGTTGGTATCTTTAGCTGTTTCTTGAGTGCAACTATGTCTGCATTTTTCTTTTTAACGAGTTCTTTTGTTGCTTTGATGTTAGTTGGATTATAGCCAATTTCAATTACCAAATCTTCCACTGACTTAATCTTGTTGTCCTTTACTTGTGATGATTCCCTTTCAAGCTTTAACTGTGACTGTATATTTTCAAGAGAATTCTTCAATTTATGGACACTTAGAGATTTATGTGTCATGGTTGAATATAACATTTCTCCTACATGTTTATGAAATTCAATCTGGTCGACTGGATGCAAATCCTTGGCATGAATTTCAAAGATTGTTTTATTATAATCTTTTGAAGTTCTTGGGCCTTTACCTCTGTCTGTAGGAAAGTCATCTGCATTTTCCTTGTTTTGAGGTCAAAAGCTGAAAGCAACCTACTCTGATCACTAGGATTTTATTTCCAATATTGTGTACATATAGTAGCTTTTAATGCTTCATTTTTATTTTAATCTCTTTGTACCTCTCCATGATATTTTTCTCTTTCTCAACTGTTTTTCTAGATGATGAAACTTCTGCATTATTCTGATTTTGAATGATCTATGCACTAGAATATGAGGGTAGAGGTGTTTCTTCTACATGTGTTGAGGGTGCATCACCCCTGATGATAATCTTTGTTTCTGTTTCAATTGTATTTTCATTCTCTATTGTTGGATTTAGCTTGGTTTTCTTTCTTCTCACAAGATTAAATTTAGTATCATAAGCAGATTTAGCTGAGTAGGATCCTTATTCTCTATCCCTTTTTGAATTTCTATCATGTGGGTCTGGAGTATGTAGGATGGACCTAGTATCAACCTACTTATCCACCTCCCGAAGAGTGTTTTCCAACCACTCTAACTGGTTGGAATACTTTTCAGTTTCTGGTTTTGACTCATGAATGAAGGGGGTCAATTTGAATTTGACTCTTAATTTACTTATGACACCCAAAGGATCATAGTTACATTTGAAACTATTGCTGAACTTGAACTCTTGTAAATATTTATCTTCTTCCTTTCAAACATTTGTGTTGTTACATTTAAAAGGCCCTATTTTGTTTTTAATCTTGAACTGGGTCTTCTTTTTAGCTAAAAGGAAATGGATTTCATCAGAATTCAAGATTTTTCTGATGTATTCCAAAGAAAATATCCTCATTGGGAGGTATTTGGGAAGTTTGTATGGAACTAGCTGGCTTCCATACACTCTGATCTCTGTATGATTTTGGTATAAATACTAGTCTCCTATTTTACTTTGATCTGACAATTGTAACACCTCCTTTGTATCTTCACTTATTCTAGGTTGAATGCTACTGCTTAGCATATTGACAATGGGATTAAAAATGAATCAATGAAGTCTTTATAGATGGATTTTGTGGGATCCTTTCTGATCAAGGATGTCCAAAAGACAATAGATTAGGGGTTACCCTCTTTGTCCAGTTTTTGGAGGCTAATTGCAAACCTTTCTGATTGGAAATACAAAAACATATGGAACAAAACTGAGGAGTATTTGAACACTCCTTCTTTTGGTAGCTTGACTAGCTAAGCATGGATTGCATTTTCTAGGAATTGGGTAAAGTTGAAAGCTATAGCTAGAGGTTGGCCTAGGAAAAATATAGAGAAGAAACCCAGGATGGATTCATCTACATGCTCATGAGTAAAATATCCTAGAATACAAGATAACATGGTTACAATTTTCCTAGTTTGTTCTGGGAACATGGAAACAAAGTATGGTGGGTTTTTCTTAGGAATTTGAGTTGATTTAGGGAGGAAGGTCTGAAAGATTTGAGACCTTTTATGAAAGTCTAGTTTTGGGTAAAGCTCAGTAAGGGCTTCAATGGAAAGAGGCACTCCCTTTGGTTTTGGTTGAATCTGCAACATTTGATTAATTGATTGAGCAATGATAGTGAATAAGATTTCCTGGGTAGGGGTGACTATGGCTCTTTCATCTGGAAAATAATTGATTTGGCATAGTTTAATGAGTTCAAGGAATTGGCAGGTTTGTGGAAAGGCATACTTGGGTAGGTTAGAATCCGAGAGATGAACATCATCTGCCTGGTTAATGAATTTGTCATGGCTCCAGCAGTGGAGCTCCAAGAGGTTTGAATTTGTCACAGTGTCAATGATTTTGAAGTCTTTATTGGCCAAGGGTAGGTTTTTGACATCTGCTACTGGAGCTTGAAGAGGGTTTACACTTAGAAGACTCTGGGAAGCCATTAATTTTAATTCTTTTATCAATTTGGTATTTATTTGATGGAGGTGGTTATTTAGAATTACCTGGAAATCATGAATTTTGGTTGTAGAAGGGTTTAGGCAGCATCAAGGGATTTATTTCCAGTTGGTGATGCCTTTGGTATGTTTTGCAATATTAACAGGGAATAGAAAAATAGTGGAATAGAGAGGGTTTTTATATTTTTGAGATTGGGCGGTTTATTGCATAGCGCGGTGGTTTATCGCATCCATTTTTATAGGATCTTTCACAGATATCATCAAACATAGCAAAGTTGCAGAAATTTGAACAGATAGGTTTTATTCATATACGAGTGAACATTACATAAGGAAATCATTTTCCTCAGATTGACTGCTGCAGATATTAGTAGATATGAGTTAGCTGAAGCATAACAAATATACAAGCTACCTGGCATGCAAGCAGGTTGAGTCTAAAAGATTCAGACCAATCCTATAAGACTTCTCTCGTGTTGCAAGCAGATCAGACCGGAAGTCTGCAGATGCAGAGCAGGGGAGAATCTATGACTTCTAAAATTAAAACTCCCAAGCCTTCAACACTCGAATGAGTCTTACTTCGCAACCTGTTCTTTTATAAGGCTGGAAGGGAACAAACATCCATGAGTTGGCTCTGTACAGACTGATGAATCAAAAGCTAAGATGTTGTACTAAAGATTTAAAGCCAGATTCGGGCATGAGAGGATACCCCCCATGTTATCTCATCGCTTCTCCTTTTATGGATAGCCAGAGGCATGTGGGGACCGAATCTAGGATAGTGGACTATGATTATTAGTAGTACAAAGTTGAGATTCTAGACCGAGGGAACTCCTGAAAAGACTTAAAGTTGAGATACAAAGATCTCATATTATGTACAAAGATTACAATGTGGATATTACCAGTATGAGGGAATCGACGAAAGCTTGAAAAGACACAAAGAGGAGATATGAAGATCTCAACTTTACCAAGTGGAGATTTCTAGAGCGAGGGAATCCACGAAAGCTCGTCCAATGCCATAGTCAGTTGGAAAGAGGACACTCAACAGGTATAGTAATCAATTTGCAGATGGTTATAGTACTGATAATTCCATATTTTGATCATGTAATTGAGTAGTAACGAACCCACACTTCCTTTTCTGATTCCCATACTGTTGTACTATGTAGGTCAGGTAGGTTCAAATAATTCAGGTTCATGAAAGGATTTTGACTTGGATCAATTTGTTCATGGAACTCATCATAATTCGTACTTGTACCGATAGTACTAGCTTTGTAATGATTCATTACAAACCAACGGACATGGCCACATCTTTTGACTCCATTCAGAAAATCAATCTTATCCAGCTCCACAAGATCTCTGAATGTTTTGTAAAGGAATTCTGTCACTAGCATGCTCTATGGACTAAATCCTGAGATTTTGAGTAGAGTAAAAGAGTATGGCTTCAAAATGAGAGGTGATAAGCCATATATTTCCCACCATTCCATAAACCAATCGGGGAGAGGACCATCTTCTTCCATGTCTTCAACTGGAACACCTTCAAAAGAAAAGAAAATTGTAAAGAATAAAATAAGTTAGTGGAAAAATTCTGAAGGTTCATTCTTGCATAAAATGCCTCCTTCCAGCGTTCTCTTTCATAGTCTACTTTGTTGAGATTATTATCAAATCTTCTGAGTGTAATGTGACAACTGGTGATTCGATCATCATCCTTATTATCTCTCTCAAGACGATAGGCTATGCTCCCAATGTGCCTTAGATATTCCAGGGCTTCTAAAGCTTCTTCATTCAATTCATCCTACTGAGGGTCTGTCCAAAGGAAAGGTATACCTATCCTGTACCTAATTTCTCTGATTGGGTGCCAATCATCATCATGATCTAACAATATTTTATCTAGATCATATGAAATCCATCCTGAGAAGGTCTCGATTTGGACTGTATTTTCATTTCCTCTGATGAAGTTGCATCTTAATTCCATAATTGAATGTTCAGACAGAAATTCTCTACTCAACATATCAGCAAAACTATTTTTTTCTCCTTTGACAAATTCGATGTCAAAATTATACTGACTTAATTGCATGACGCATATGATCATCGAAACATCCTCAAAGTCACACTTATGAATAGCATATTTTAATGCTTAACAGTTTGTTCTAACAATAAATTTCGTATAAATAACAAAATCTCTGAATTTTGCTATTCCTAGGCAGACTACTCTAAGTTATTTCTTAAGGATGGACTAGTTCATCTGATTTTTGGCCCATAGACTAGATGCATATTGACATACTTCGATTTCATTTTTACTGTTGGGGTTCTTTTGGCACAAAACTGCTCCCCATCCTTCTTGGCTAGCATCTGTCATTATTATCTTCTCCCATTCTTCTCTGATAGGGGAGAGTGGCTGGATATTTCTTACCTTTTCTTTTATTCTTTTGACTGCCTGGGTGCAGTTTTCATTGTTGGAAATAATATTGAGAGGGGGGCGGGTGAATCAGTATTATCAAATCAGTAAAACTTTTTAAATTCCATACTTAGATACGTATACACTACCTCAGTTAAGTGAACCCACGTGTATACGCAATTGTGTCTAAAGCAACGAGCATATATCCAGATTATTTATGATTCAGATAATCCATTACATGTTGATCTTTAGTTAATGCATCAGAACTTCATTGACCATATGAACAGTAAGCAGAAGCAGTAAAAAATCACACACAAGAAGCACACATGAACACCATGATATAAGGTGGAAACCCAATGTGGGTGAAAACCACCTGCTGCAATTTGTTTCTATCTTCCTTTAATAAGAAACTTCTTTTACAATGTACTGGTACAGTCCTTTACCAGTACGTAGGCTGCAACCTGCAGAGAGCTACAACCCTCTCTCGCTCTCCAGCTTCTCCTGGAAGGGAGCTACAACCCCCATAGTTCTTGTACTAGCTAAGATACTAGTACGTAGGCGCCGACCTACAATCTTCTCTCCTCCAGGTACCACGTTTCATAAATTTTCAGACTGGATACATTGAAGCACAACTCTATAATCTGAAGGCCACGTTTCATCAAATTTTTTTCATAATGGACCCATCAATATCATTGAAGCTCACAAACACTTAGCAACATCCATACCCAATACTGAAACCCTGTCAACAAAAACAGTCACCAGAACACAGAGCAGAACAATGAACTCTGCAACAATATTCAGAACCAACTGTATCATCAAAAATCACAGCTTAAATGGTATACGCTACTTGGACGAACCAAACCCGCGTACATACGCACTTTTACCAAAGCGAACCTGCGTACATATCTATAAATATTCAATCAAGACTTGCAGCTATCTCAAACTTAAGTTATACCTAGTTCAGAACATTACATGCGTCAGTATCCAGAGCATAATCAAGCATATAGAGATAGTTCATTCCAAACCATTTGATCTCGATCTCTCCTTAGATCTTGTTCTCCATCAACTTGTGAGATCTCTCCTTAGCTTAGATCAAGCAACCCATAACCTGCATTCTGGATCTCCTACTTCTTCAGATATTCAAGTTTTTCTCCATACTCTTGCCTAATGATCTTCTTCTCCTTTTATAGTCTTAGGCCTTGCTCAATACCATGGTCCAAAACCATAACAAACCAATACCATCAACTCAATACTAGGGATCAACACGTCTGTCGAGATGCCATGGTCCAAAAACCATAGGTTCAAATTCAAAGGACTAACCGCCATGGACCAAAGGTAAGTTTTCCGACATATACGCGCTTTTCCGTGCATGAAAGTGCGCGCATATGCATACGTGACTTCTGATCAACAATCCCGCGTGTATACACATTTTTGTATATAGAGAACTTGCGAGTATACCCTGCGTGTATACCCTACTTGGTATATAGCGAACCTGCGTATATACGCGACTTGGTACATAGTGAACCTGCGTATAACCTGCCTCTATACGCGACTTGGTATATAGTGAACCTGCGTGTATACTCAGCTTTCTTCATTCTTTGTAATCTGATCATCAATTCTTTGCTACTGACTTGATGCACCATAATCTGTCATCTTGCCATCAAGGACAACACTTGTATCATAATGCCAACAATCTTGTGTTAACCTCGTTAAAAAATTAAACAAGGAATATGATGATAGTTCCTAGTCTTGTTTCAACCTCGTTAGAAAATGAAACAAAGGGTATAAGGATAGTTCTTTTACTGTGTCAACCTCATTAAAAAAATGAAACAAGTCCATGAGGATATTTCTTTTACTATTTCAACCTCGTTAAAAAATGAAACAGGCCCATGAGGATAGTTCCTTGTCTTGTGTCAACCTCGTTAAAAAATGAAACAAGGAATATGAGGATAGTTCCTGGTCTTGTGTCAACCTCATTAAAAAATGAAACAAAGGATATGAGGATAGTTCTTTTACTATGTCAACCTTGTTAAAAAAATGAAACAGGTCCATGAGGATAGTTCTTTTACTATGTCAACCTCGTTAAACAATGAAACACGTCCACGAGGACAGTTCCTTGTCTTTTATCAACCTCATTAAAAAATGAAACAAGGGCCCATGAGGATAGTTCCTTGTCTTGTGTCATCCTCATTAAAAAATGAAACCAAGGATATGAGGATAGTTATTTTATTGTGTCAACCTCATTAAAAATATGAAATATGCCTATGAGGATAGTTCCTTGTCTTGTTTCAAGCTAATTAAAAAATGAAACAAGGTTCCTTGGAGCAAAGGTCCAATTCAAGTCTTTGAGTAGATATTGTAAAATCCCAGTTGATTCTTTCACTTGATATCATAAAAGAACCTTTATTCCATCCACCTGATAGCCACGAGTAGTCTACTTAGGTGAATGTAATGAAGCTTGGGGGGCATGCACCTAATGGTAAAGCTAAGTTTCCCTGTAGGTTATGTGAAAGGAATCACCCCATTCACCTTTGTCCCTATCTAGACGAAGCCAAAAAGGTGTTGGATAACCGTCCTGCTTCACTGCAATGATTTCCATCTGGTTACAGGAGACTCTCCTTTTCATCATGCTGGGGGCATGTAAACAAATCTCAAGCATAGTTTTTCATTTTAAGCTTGTGTAAAAATGAAACTAAATCCAAGCAAAGTTTTTTCATTTCAAGCTTGTGTAAACATGAAACTGAATCCAAGCATAGTTCCCTATGGTTCAATCTTGTGTAAAAATGAACCCATTTCCATTTTTAACCCTCGTTATTGCCATTCTATCAGCCTCTTTTGTCATATGAGCCTTGGTTTTTTTCATCCCATTGCCACCATTACTTTGGCCGATCATACGCTTTCACTTGGTTGTTTTACCCTTTTTGAGGAACAGTTGCAATGAGTGGTATTATTAGCCAACCTCTTCACATAAATCAACATGTTTTGAGAAGTTCCAACATCACCGAACTAGTTGCTACCCTAGACACCACTCGTTCCTCAAAATGGAGTCCTCTTTAAACTCTTTTTAGACTCTCTAAATATGAAAATATTGTCAAGTGCTTGTCCTTTCCATCTCATTAACAGATTGGAAATGATATCTCTCTTGTATTATTTTACACCTTTTCAGGCTTGAGAGATTAATTTACAAAAAAGAACTTGTGGAGTTTTCTTTTTGTACCTTTTCAAACTCTCTAAACATGAAAAGGACCGAGTTATCTTTGTCGTTAAACTTGTTAAAAACATCAAATAACGACAAACTTGTCCATCTAGACAAGATCGAGTTTCACCTTTGCTAGACTCGTTAAAACATCAAATAGCGATGGATTCACCCGAAGGGTGAAATTATACAAAAAGCATATGTTATCCTCCTCAAGTTTGATAAAAATAAAGAGGTACTAGTCAACAATGACCGGGGAAAATGGAAAAAGGGGAAAACCACTTTATGGTAGTAGGTTGCTCTTGAACATGACACTTTCATTCCATCACCATGACTATCTGGGTTGGGTTATTAGCTTGATGGTTATCATATCATTGGTCTATCATACCATCCATCGCTTTGTTTTGGGTCAATGCTACCAATTCACTTTAGTGTCGCTGACATGTTCAAGAGAAGTCATTTAGTCAAAATCCATCTTTTGCAATACCATGAACCTTCATTTTCATGACCTCCATTCCTGAGATTTGTGTTGTCAGTAAAATTCCATCTCTAAAAGTACACTCATTTCATGTCGTTGATGTGGGATACATCAAGGCCCTCTTGCGATGAGTCACTTCTTGTCGACATTAACTCATTATCCAAGAAGTTGATTTAGAAACACCCATTCAGTACCTTGAGGCTTGCATGCATCAATGGTAGGTTTCTCGCTTTCGGCGATAAACATACATCAATGGCCTTTGACCAAAAGACTTTGTATGGTGTTCAACATCAAATCATCCATTCACACCATGCAGAATGAACTGCAGTACCTTGAGGATCATTATCATTATCTGTGATTTCTCTCGCATTTGTTAACAGCTTACATCATTGGCTGGTGACCAAATGGTGTCTTCCCATGTTCGACTTCAGATCACATATTCACATGGTTAGACTTGTACTTGAGTGAACGGTTGAGCGAGATTGAAGACCTTGGATCTAGTTTCATCCATCCAGGCTGTGATATCAGGAGTACTAAATCATATGTACAATGTCTTTACATTGATAGTCATTCTGATCATGGGTCTATATCTATAGACGACTGTTTATGTACATGTAATGAAAGTTTATAAGTTGAGCATGGGTATGCCTTCCCTTAGCTATTCATGTAAAATCAAATATCATGATATATGTATTGTAATTGATGCAAGTCACCTTCCACTTTGATATCTCCTCATCACATTGTAGAGAATTTCATTCGACATTGGCATTTTTCCAACTTCATGCTTTAGGGGGCAACTATTGCATATCCATTTGGGCATGCAAAATCCCAACATTCAGATCAGTGTTGTAGGACTCATCAAACCCTAACATCAGTTGTTTCATTCCCTAAACAAGTAGTCCCTTTGAATGCCTCCTTCCCAGATAGTTTCATGACTTGAAGACATCCAAAAATTTCCTCTAGAGGAACTAGCGTAGGTAAGCCCTTATGAAGGTGTGCTGCAGAGTAGTTGAGTCCACTACCAGGGTGCTCTACAAAGCACTTAGGCTTCCTTTCACCTGCGCTGGGTGATAATGAGCGAAATTCACATAGGGTTTGGGGAATATTTTTATCCTTTGTAGTCATCTAGAAGTTTCCCTGTCTTATCAACTCGTACGAGCTCGAAAATGGATGAGGAATGAGTTAAAGATCATACTATCCTCTCATCCCTTCCTCCATGGAGTTAATTCTAAGTATGGAAGGCCATTCAATATCACCAATAATGACAAAACCTCCTTCATCTTCCTATAAATTGGCCACTCATCTAAGTGATCAAGGTCTGGATTATGTTGAATTGTAAGGAGATAATGTTGCTATGAGACTTGACTTTGGAGCAAATAATGTGGTGTCACAAGCTAGTCTTGCTTTTGATGTGATGTGGATAGGATCCAAGCTGGAGGAATGACTTTGAATTAGACACTAATGGTTGTAATTCCTTATTCTATCTAATAAAGTGTTTGAACCTTTTTCCATATGAGGTGTTCTTTCATAATGCTTATATGTATGAATTGCTTATGATTCCTTTCATTTATATTCAATGGATCATATGCTTTGATTGGTTTTCATCTTCTTTTGTGTTGACAGGGTAATTTCCAAGTGGATTAAGTATGGGAAGGAGCGACGAAATTGATACAAGTGAGATGACAGGAAAGCGGAACTACAAGTAGGCCTTCTATCCTCTCTTCTTATCTATTGCTTATAGGAAAAGTCTAAAACACTTAAAATTGTTGTTCTAGGCACAATTAATTGTCCAGTGAATTAGTGTTTATCCATAGATGCTAAATTATCCAAAACAATAGCAAAATGGTGTAGCTAAAACGAAAAATCACACCTTAAAAGAAATGGCTAATTGTATGCTTCAATCTAAAGGACTTATTCTTAAATTTTGGGCAGAAGCAATTAATTGTGAAAATTACATAGTAAATCGCACTCCTACTAAGGTTTTGAAGAATATCACTCTAGAAGAAGCATGGAGCTCAATTAAACCAGTTGTAAGTCACTTTCGTGTTTTTGGAAGTGAAGCATGAACCCATATTCCAGATGAGAAACATAAAGCCTTATAACCTAAGAGTCAAAAATGTATTTTTGTTATATATTCTGAAGATGTCAAATGATATAGACTTATTCAACCTAAATCCAAAAATTTTACCATTAGAAGAGATGTAAAGTTTGTTGAAAGTATATCGACCTATGAGCTTAGTTCGGTAGATGTGCCACCTCTCTCTATCCCTTCTACTTCTGAAAATACTTCTTCTTCAAATGATGACAACAAGGATGACAATCCCCTCCCCCCCCCCACCTTCTTGGGATCTTCCTTTAGCTCCTTAGCCTCCAAAATGGGTTCGTGCTACTTGGGATGCAACAGGTGCTCTTGTAAGTGATCTTACAGATCAACTTCATACACGTTCTCAATTTGATATAGCCTCTTCTTTAGTAGCTCAAGCTTTAGTGAATTATGATCATGACACATTTCCAAAAGCTTCAAGCCATCTAGATTAGGATGCAAATTTAAATGAAGAATATCGTTCATTATTAGCAAATGATACATGGGAACTTGTTCCTCTTCCAAAGGGATGAAAACTTGTTAGATGAAAATGATTTTACAGAACCAAGTTTGGACCAGATGGAAAAGTTGATAAACATAAAGTTCGTCTTGTTTCTAAGGGTTTCTCATAAGTTGAAGGCATTGACTATACTAAAACCTTGTCCCTTATTGCCAAAATGAACTCTATCCACCTTGTTCACTCCCTTATTTCCTCTTTCAAATGGGAAGTTCATCAAATGGATGTTAAATCCGCCTTCTTGAATGGGGACTTGCATGAAGAAATATATATGAAACAACCTATTGGATTTATAAAATAGGCTCCAACCTTGTATGTTGGCTTAAGAAATCCCTTTATGGTCTCAAGCAAGCCCCTCAAGCTTGGTATGCCAAAAGGCATAGCTTTCCTGTACATACATGTAGGAAATAAAATGATGGAATTGTTACATTGGAAGTATGACTATAATCCTTTCACCCAGTTATAATAGGGTTATAATTAGTGCAGTTAGTTTGTTTTTTGGTTTGTTTCTCCTTTTAATAAAACATGTAGAAGAATAAAGTGAGCACCTAACTGTTTCTAAGTTACAAACATGTTGAAGGGAGTATCTTCTTTCTCATCGGATATACTTCTGATTTTTGTGCTCTGTATTAATGCTTTTCTTTACATTTATTTTTTTTTACAAATTTATGAGATGAGCCAATAATCAATATTTCATTTATCCTTTATGTAGTTGAGAAGGAATGTTGGACTCTTTCTTGTTCACATTTTCCATGGTCCTATAACTTCTCTCTTTCAATGTTAAATTAAAGAAAGTTCATGAAAAAAGGAAAATTGCAAAACATCTTGCAGCGAAGTTGTAAAAGTTCTACTGTCCATGATTTTACCTCTACCCATTTCGAATATTGCATTTGCCGAGTTGATTTGATCCTCTGCATTCAAATAATTCATCTTGCATGCACTTTAGTCATATTTCTTCGTCTTGAGATTATTCATAGCCTCTATCTTGTAAATCTCAGGAATCTCGCTCCTTTGCTTTTTGTTTCATTTTTAAGAGAATCGAATTTTTGAGATCTTTTCTTCATGACTTCAAACTTGCAGGTGTCTCGGACCCTCGGGTTCGTATTATATTGGAATTATTTTAAAATATATTGTGAGATTTATCATCTGAGAACTCAATACCTTAGAACTTTGGAAACAAATTTTATTAGAAGTATTTTAAAATATGCTCCAAGATTTCTAGTCTGAGATCCATGTGGCCATTTTCTTGATCATCACACTCAATTTATTTGTTTGCTCAATAAAAATTTTAGTAAAGAAAATTCCCCCCACTTCACTGTATTCATTCAGACCTTGCAATTTTAGAGCGTTGTAAGCCAATTTAAATTACAAAACAACATTTGAGACTTATGATACTCGATTTATTCCCCCTCACTCATATTCGCTAAAACTCATAGTCCTTTTCTTGAAAGCTTATTTTACAGACAAATGTAAGCACTCTCAAAAATAATTTTCACAGAAAATTAAGTTATCTCCTTATCAAAATGAATGTTATCAAAGCTATTTTATCTATGGTATTTGAATGCCCGATGTACCAAAAGGGTAACATTCCCTTGTGATAGATTAAAAGCCTTCATTGCCAGATATTTTTGATATCATAATTTTTATTGATGAAGTTACGAATTTTTTTTATCCTGTGGTCCTGCTTCATGATGCTTTCCCTATATATTAGAACTTCAGATATCATAAGTGATATTCAATTAAACCTTTGAAAAGGAATTCAATCAAAAACATTTTAAAAACATCTGCTCTGTTTATCGGAGTTTTGTCCATCGAGTATTTTTTTATTTTGAAAGCCTTGTTTATCAGAGCTCTTACCTTTGACGCATCATTCTTTGGATATTTCCATATCAGATAATTGCAATATCGTAAACTATGACTCTCGACATTACGAAGAAATAAAGAAAGGGGAAAGAAAAAGAAAAACTTGGAACTCATCCTCCTCGTTGTTCTCTTTTAATTTTTGGAAGAGTAGAAATGATGTTCATCAAATTAGCTAAATCAAGGAGTCTCTGAAGCTTCACAGTTTTTCACAAGCCTTGTTTATTAGAAACAATGTTAAGATGTTCTTATAAGACCAAAAAATTTGCAAAGGGAAGAAACTTCTCTTTTGACTTCATTTTACCTCATGAATGCTATTCACTTTACAGTTTGACAGCCTAATTTATTATAACTCTACAAGATAAAATTGATTAAAATCTCAACATAAGACGAACACTCATGGTTATCTTATTTTACTCTTTTGTTGAGACATTTTGATAGTTAGTCTTGTTGGGGTTGTCTTTTTAATTTGGGTTTTTCTTTCAATTTTGACATTTTTGAGTATGCTAATTTATTATCTCGCTTTGGTTTGAATTTGTTTCTACTTTTTATATTGGTTATGGATTGATTGTGCTGATACCACCAAAATTTATTTGGAAGGAATTTTTCCATACCCAACATTGGTTGGCATACATCGAAATTTGTACTATGTCTATTTCAATGGGTTTCATTTACCTTCAAGGGATATTTTTATGGAATCCCATATCCCTCTTGCCTTGAATCTTTTCTATGGAGGAAAATTTATCATTTATGAGTGATATAGTTCATGTTTTTAAGGAAATAACTAACAAGATTTTAACTCAATGGATCTCGCCCATCCCTCCACTTTATAAAAGCCTTTGAATGCATAGTCATGGGGAAGGATACAAAGTCAACATTATGGAAGTATTATATCCAATAGCATAAGTATCTTTTACCGTCCCACCTCTATCACTCATGCATTATAATTTAGCTCGCAAATGTGCTTATCAAAAGGGTGATTAAAAGAGGAAGCATTGGAAATAAAAGTAAACCTGTCACGGTTATGGATGCTCACTGGTAGTGGGGCCATGCTTGTATGGCATAAAAGGTAACTTTTTCATGGTATTGACCAAGATTACTAGCAATCAAACAATGTTAGAGACCATTCATACCGATGGATATATGCTTTATCTGAAACTCTTTATCTGTACCTTCTTCTATTACTCATACAATGTAATCTTAAATATTAAATATTCCCCGAAACTCACATTCATGATTTTTAACTCAGTTTGCTTTGAGTACTTATACTTTTTGAACTTATATTGCTTGATTCACTAACATGGGACCCATGGGAAATATTTTACTATCTAATGATATAATATAATACCTCACTTTTAACTTTTGGGTAAAGCGAAGTTCATCATCCTTTAACCAAAGATAACTTGTTCTTCCCCGTGTGTCGCCATTGTTGTAGTGTAAATCAACGACCCCCCCCCCCCCCCTCCCCCCCCCCCCGCCCCCATTTTTTTTAATTCATTATCTTTATAATAATAATGGGGACCCTCTACATGAATTATGGTCATATGACCCTTTATTTTTATTATTTTAATTGGTTAAGTGTGCAACATTTTTGCAAGGTTTTTGTTTTCTTCAGATTTCTCTTATGATTACTTCATTGAGTTCAATAGCTTTCCATCGTTTCTCGTTTCATTTCATTTGGATGCATGATTTACAATTGGTGATTATCCGAATTTTGATGATTTTTAACGCTTGAGCTAAAATTGTACAAAATGTATATTACTTTGACTTTTATAATTTAATTAATTTGATGTAAATATTGATTTTTAATTGGTTTTTATTTTACTAACAGTCCTACAGACCCACCTCAGCCGATAACTAATATATATCATAATATATATATATGGAAATATCAGGATCCCAAGCTCGGAAGTCTATTTCAAATACCAATTTAAAAAATTAAGAGGATTCGAAATCCCGAAAACTCAAGTGGTTATAGTTCTTTTTTGTGACCGAGACTTATTAATATTGGTTTTAGTTTATATGAGGGAGATGTTAGCACTCTGTAATTTCCTTTAGGCTGAGAAAGGATTACAAGGTAACCACAAACCAATTTTATGCTATAAGCTAGCCATTCTAGCCTTAGAGAGGGATCTATCGCTAGGTTGTCTTCTCAATCAATCAACTAATTGAATGATCGTTGATGTTAGGCTAGTTATGAGGATTAAAAGAGCAGGCTTGATTTATTGTTTTACAAATAGGTGAGAGAAGATAGATCCATTCAACATGGAATTAGTTTCTGCTAATTATTTCAAGTGAATAAAGGATGATAAAGGTGATTTAGGCAGGGGAATGATAGGAAATTTTGTTGATATTCTAACTTAATTTCATTGTAGGGAGGGTGAGTGCATAATTATGAGAATGACATTCAAAGCATTAGGTCACAAGATGAACTCTAAGGGCCATTAATAGGAAAAAGAAACATAAATTGTTCAAATTACATAAAACAAAGCACAATAGTGAATTCTGAAATATTTAATCTTAAGCCAAACATGAAGACATGTATTTAAAGCATGGAATTGCAAGATATAATTGATAAGTCAGAGAAACACATTACCACTGCACATTCTGATACATGAATCCATGTCAAATTCCTTTTGTCTTCTTCTATTCACTTGAAAAATTGATAAAGAGTACAAAATATCAAACTTGCTTCCTCACACTATCCAACATAAGAGTTTTTTCTATGCTTTGTACATCTTGTATACATCATAAAATTCGATTTCTACCTTACGTTGAATTTAACTTACTATGTTGAAAAATAGGATCTAGCTTACCTGTTACTAATCCTTGCTTAATACATCATACAAGTTCGAAAATTTACAAAAAATCACTAGCGACACAACCTAAGGTTCTTATAAATCTATTCTCATGATCAAAACAACTTCTAGAAATCAAATCCATGAGACAACAAGTCAAAAGATGATGTAGGTCAAAAACACAACATGTTTGCCACTTATGCAATAGAATGTATTTTGTGCTTATCTCCCAAACAACGAGTCCAATTGAGCTAAAATTTTGATAGAAAGTTACTATCATCATATCTTATCTCCACAACCTATTTGAGCCAAATCTATCTCCCAGATCTCGAGAAAATCCAAAAATGGTTGTAGATGACAATGGCTCATTTCTCGAACACCATGAATCATTTTGACCTAAAATTTAATGAGTTTATTCATCTCATTCCCATGCATCTACTAAAAATGCTTCAAGGAAAATAGGTATAGGGTTTAAAATATATGTTGAAAATATAGTAACTTTGTGAACATGCAACGAAAAAGCACAATGCTCCAAGTTCTTCATACCTATGGTCTTTCTTTGAAAGGATGAAGTTGATGGGTTACATTGAAATTTCTCGAAGAAGCTTATGAACTCATGAAACAACTTCAAAACAAAAAACATGTCTCTGAAATACTATCTCCCTTTGGCAACAAATGCATAGTAACTTAAGCAACACCTATAGTCATCTCCAAAACTTTGAACTTGTGGTGATTTCTCCTAAACCAAACTACTTGAGGCAACACCCACCAACTATGAAATCCTTATAAAATTCCATAATATTATCCAAAACATTAAAAATTGCACTTGCTTTATCAAAATGAGGATTCATGAAAAATGTGCAACATGTCTTGCTACGTCTTTGTATTCTTCATCAAGAGGCTGACCTGTGCAACTTTTATAGGAAAAAATGACAAAATTCAAAGCTTGAGGCATTCACCTAATGAAATTTAGTTGTATGTCGCTTTTGAAAAGATGTCTAAAATGCCCCTTATGATTACTCCTTTAATAATGATCCTTCATGACATTACATTTTGGATTTTAGCAAATAGACCCTTTTGAATTAAAAACTTTACATGACACTCAATCCGAATCTAGACCTCTTATTCACAACATACCCCTTTAGACCATAATACTCATGAAATCAAGACTGACATTTACAAATTGACCTCAAATTAATAGAAATACTAAAATGACTAAGATCCCTATAATACAGGACCCTAACATTGACTCTAATGGGGATGCCAACCTCTCTGTGAGGTGCCAAGAACACAACAAACCATGTGCCTTATCCATTGGGCCCTTTATTTACTCTTAAATTTGACTCTCACATGACTAAGACTAACTTAACCAATTATTAATTTTCATTACATATAGCAACAATTCATCAAAATCTTAGGGCCTTCTCCTCAGGCTTGAAGCTCTTGTGACAACTTCCCTCACTTGCAATCTCAAAAATAATACCAAACTACCAAGAAAAACTATTGGAAACTGGCCCACCATTGAAAAAGATGCTCAGAGGGCTGACATTATTCACACAACTACTCACTCTAACTACTCCACAAGCTACTTAATCAGGCGAATTCAAACAACCTCTGTAACCACACAAAAACATTATCCACTGGTTGAGTTCTCTGCATGTGCTTGTTTGCGAGCAAAATAGAAAACTTGTTGAATGACAACTTGATGTAGGAGCATTCAGCCCAAAAGGAAATTATTGTAAATAATAGACATAGGGGTCATGCATTTGTGGAATTAGTTTCCTAAATTCCAAGTCAATCTAATATTTAGGCCTTTAAGTGGGATTTAATTAGATATTCTCAAAATAAATACATGAGAAAATAGGAATTAGGGAGAGCTTTTAGGCATAAAGCAATGAATGTGGATCATTATGGGATAAGGAGGCTTTTCTTGTTTTTAAAATAGGAAAAGATGGAATAAAGCATTAAGAGACTTTTGTATGCATTGCATGTAGAGTTAGAGCTTTTAGTGGAGTGATTTTGGGATTTCTAGATCATGCTAAGTTTTATAAATTAGGAATCCTTAAAGACATTGAAAATCAGAGAAGGAGTGAGTGAAAGTGTAGTGTAGGAAACAAAGAATTTTCCTTCTTGGACGCCTTCGGGCATTCTGTAAAGGGCCATCAAATTCTAATTATCTGGCCAACACAAGATTGTAAGTAATTTGTTTTGTTTTAAATCATTCATATATATATATATATATATATATATTATATATATATATATTATATAATATATAATATATATATAGATTGGTTGATTGTGAAAGTTGTATAGTTGGAAGGATGAATATTAATATGATAATTATTAAATCCATGTGAAAGCGTGAATGGTCGTTTATATCAATGTGTAATGGAAGGAAGAGAGCGCAAATGAACTGTGAGCTTCATAATAATCCAAGAAGGCTCGAATCAAATTCTGCAAAAGCGTTGGAGGGGTCGTATGGTCGATTGACAGTTAGAATGAATCGATGTGTTTAATAACCATTGAATAAACTGTGGATTTTAACCCTTGCTGCGTTGATCCCATTTGAATGCGGAGGAGATCTGGCAAGAGAACGCAGAATGGCATTCATACTGTGTTTTGAAATTTAATTAAAAACCAATTGAATTGGTTGTTACTGTATGTATAACTGTATATGCGTAGTAGCAGAATGGTGATGGGGCACGATCCAGAGATTTTTACCAGAAATCGAACAGGCGTTAGGGAAACGCTCGGCATTATAATGTCAGCCAAGCTCAGTTCGAGTACTGGCATTTCTCCAGCAATTGAAGTATGTTATACGCTTACATGCATGGTAATTGAATGTTCTTTTGGGTCAACTATAGAATAGTAGAGGCGTTGTATATGTATAGCATTACTTTGGTTTTGGTCGAATATAGAGTCATATGTGTGGCTGGAATCGCTATAGCACTTGGGAAATTCTGCGTTCACATGGTGATTCCATTGGTTTGAAATTGAACCTTTCTTATAAATCATATACACGACCAGCTGTGCGCTCACCTGATGCAGGGCTAGCCTGCATCAGGTGGTATTAGAGCAGGAATAGCTCTCTTTGAAGATTCAAGTTTTTTTTATGTTAATTGCATGTGATGAATGAATGTTAGATTTTTGGAACTCATGAATATTGTAGCAGAGAGTGCAGTCCAGCAAGGGTAGAAGAACCTAAAGATTCAATAGAGGTTGAATAAAGTTGCAGATGAGAGAAGCCTACAGGAGCAGTAGAGGATGCTCGAAAGGTTCCAGCAAAGGACCAATGATTACCAAAAGACAAAATCCAGAGGGAAGGATTGGTGAGGTAAGTGGCAGCAAGAGAGTTTGCTGTGGTAGAGGCTTCATGCAACTCATAGGTGAGGAACTTATGGCGAAGGAGATGACTACTAAAAGTCATAAAGGAGAGAGCAGAGGTTCAGAAAGAGGCCACAGAAGAAAGAAGGAGAAATATGCCAAGGCGAATGGCATAAGACAGTAGTCGACTCACGAAGAGCATGGGGAAGAAAAAACTGAGATAGCAGTTCATCTTGAGCTATTGATGGAGTTGTTACGGGAAAAGGTGAAAGACCAAAGACATGGTTTGCTAATGAGGAAGAAAGTGAAGTGGCAGAGGCTACAGCAGAAAAGAGATTTACAGATAAGCGTGCAGTTAACACGGGAGCTGAGGAAGCTTGAGCAGATGATGGATGTACAGTTGAGATAGAAAGAACCCAGAACACCTGAGTTGGAAGAGGAGGTTTCCATTGGTGAAATAATGGAGGAAGCAGTCAAGACTGAAAAATCTTGTGATTTAAAAACTAATAAGTTGTGCATGTTTGCAGGTACAGAACAGGGAGATGAACAAGCTTTAGAATTTGTCCAAGATGATTTGAATCTGAAGGCTGTTCAGATCAATGATGAGATAGCAAGATCTTAGAAAGAGATGAAGACGGAGTCTAATCAGAATGTTGGACCAGTTGATGATTGGTCAAAAGTTGTTGAAGGCATAGAAAATTGTGTGAAGTTTCCAAGTTCTAATCCTAATGAAATTGTTGAATTGTATAGAAAACTAGATCTACAGAGAAGAGAGTTGGAAAGACAGAGGACTTATGTGCAGCTGGTGAATGCAAATCAGCATACTGATGTGCTGACATAAGAGTCGGGAAAGAACTCAGAGCAGCATACTGAAGTGTTGCTAGAAAAAGTTGAGGAGACATATGAACCAGAGGAAATTGTAGGGGGCAAGCAAAGGAATGTTGCAGAGGAACAAGAAGTTTGGGAGGCAGCAACATCCATAGTGACAGCTAGAGCAACATGTGGGGCAACATTTATGATGACATCTAAGACAACATTGATAGCAGCAGAAGAGGCACTGATGCCTTATTTTTTTTCTTCTAACAATTGTTTTATGAGTACAGGTCTTATTGAAGATGTTGGAGAAAATCTGTTAGACAAAGAAATTGAACTGATGAGGTAGATGATGATGAAGGAATCCCAGAAGAGACCAGTAGCAGTGAAACAAAGGAGAAGCAACAAAAGGAAGACATGAGAAGATTGCGAGAGTGCAGCTAGTGGAGCAATGCAGCATAAGGTGTGGAGACCTGGAGAAGAACAACAGATAGAAGCATCGACAAATGGAAAGTTACATTAAAAGATATGGGATACAGGCAAACATATATCTGAACACATGATTAGGAGATCATGAGTTTTTTCTACCTTGGGAGTCTAATGCAGGAGCATTCAGCCCAAAAGGAAATTATTGTAAATAATAGACATAGGGGTCATGCATTTGTGGAATTAGTTTCCTAAATTCCAAGTCAATCTAATATTTAGGCCTTTAAGTGGGATTTAATTAGATATTCTCAAAATAAATAAATGAGAAAATAGGAATTAGGGAGATATTTTAGGCATAAAGCAATGAATGTGGATCATTATGCGATAAGGAGGCTTTTCTTGTTTTTAAAACAGGAAAAGATGGAACAAAGCATTAAGAGACTTTTGTATGCATTGCATGTAGAGTTAGAGCTTTTAGTGGAGTGATTTTAGGATTTCTAGATCATGCTAAGTTTTATAAATTAGGAATCCTCAAAGACATTGAAAATCAGAGAAGGAGTGAGTGAAAGTGTAGTGTAGGAAACAAAGAATTTTCCTGCTTGGACGCCTTCGG